>JAOVVA010079673.1:0-12901 GCA_028565275.1 Leiocassis micropogon
GTAGTGAGAGAGGACATGAAGTTAGTTGGTGTGAGAGAAGAGGATGCAGAGGATAGGGTTAGATGGAGGCAGATGATCCACTGTGGCGACCGAAAGACGAAGAAGAAGAAGAAGAAGACTAAGTTTGTAATTGTTAAAGTATAAAAGGACATATGACAGAACTTTAAGTTTAATGGGTGGGTTTTGGTATAAATTAACGTTGCCGTTTTTGATATCTTGAGGAAGCGCATCATAAAATCTGTATTTACTTGTACAGGTAGCTCTTCCTGCCTGGCACTAGGCCTACGGCACCACCACCAGTGCCTACTCCGTTAGCTGTGGGGGGGACATCAGCTGGGACCACATTCATAGCATAGATGTTTTGCTCTTACCCCAGAGCCCCTCCTGATGGCAGGGCAGTAAATAGGGACATCACCCTGATACCTAACCTTTATGCCTCGTCCCACCTTCTCAGCCAGAGCCAGAAGCTTGTTTCACTATTTGTGGAAGTATTCCACATTATGCATATGCATTACGCAGTAATGTATATGTGACGAATGATGGATTGGCACCCCATCTAGGGGTTACCCTGCCTCGAACCTTAACTTAAAACCTTAACTTAATTCTGTTTGTCTGGAGCCCCCAAGTTTTGTGCTTTAAACATGTTTCGGAGGTTCCGCTTTATCAAAATGTTCCAGACTTTCATGCTTTACAGCCAGCCTGGGCCGGTTTTTATGTTCCTTACTGTATTTAGAGACAGCACAGACATATTCCTTGGTTACCAATTTTGAACTGCCTCATTAAATCATTTCTTACTTTCTACTATAAGGCAAATCCATTGACAATATAGATCTTCAATTAAGTTTAGTTCATTATAAAGAGTAAAGCATGGTCTCTATCTGCCCAAGTTTAGCAGCGATAGTTCCCGTAGTCCAGGAATGGCCAGCTAGTACAGTAGATATAATCCACCTTGCCTTGTAATGAAGTGCATGCACTGAAACACACACATGGTAACATTAAGCCAGGCTTCATGTTCCATGGTATTCTTTTCTGGTCACTGGATTCCAGACCTAGATCTCATGTTTCTGCCACAAAGTTTTCCCCAGCCAGACTTTTACAATTCAGGTATCAACTTAACTTGTTTGCTTAAAGTCATCACTTTTTGTGGATGTATTATCTCTCTAACCAGGAATTACTTCTTTGTTTTTATTTTAAAGACATTTTTAAGCTTTTGGTTGTATTGAATCAATATATTCCCTAATTTTAGTATTCTGTTTAACAGTAATCTCATCAACACCCTTTCAACAGCGTTTAACACCCACATCACACAAGTGTCCACTTCTCAAACAAGTTAAAGCAGATTTTTGAATAGGCAAGAAGTAATTTTCCTTGGTTTGCACACTAAACGTATTTCTAAAGTGAACACAATTGTATCAAGGTTTTTGTGACTTTTCCCCCCACTATATTTCCCCCAGTTTCCCACACGTACTTCTTCAAAAATGTATTAAGCCAGGCACCTGTTTCTTCACTGAACTGGTGAACTGCTGCTCATGCTGCCTCACTGGGCAGCGTGACACACTACGAGAAATGCACAACCAATCAACTTCCACGTGTATGCATTCAAAGCTGAGCCAGTTTAGCTAATGTAACTATGATTGACAGGGAAGGGAAAGTGTGCCAGCCCTCTTACTTGGACAGCATGGCCAATCTTGCTCTGTTGACTAAAGACTAGTTTGAGGATACAACCAACAGAAACCCCAACTTAAAAGCCAGGCAAATATACAACATACAGACATCGAAAGATATTTCTTAACCCCAGAGTAGGACTAGAACCATCTTCTTGCTCCTTTGAATGTTTCAGAAAGCTGAACATTAGCCAGTTTCACTTATAGCTTCACTCAGATCCTGAATGATGTCAGTAAAAGCCACTGCTACAGTAGAGCTTCTTGGATCATAGTGAATTTTGCAACATTCATGTTTTGCCCATTAAATTGGCGAATTTTGGTGCCACTGTGGCCTTGCACCTCCAGGGAGTCCCACCTCAGATCTGTGAGCATGGAGTTTTGCACACTCTCCCCTTGGTTGCTGGGTTTCCTCTGGGTTTTCCAATTTCCTTCCACACTCCAAAGACATGCTGATATTTCTAAATAATGTGTCAATGAGTGTGTGAGCTTGCTTGTGCCCCAAGTCCCCTGGCATAACCTCCAAGTAATATAGAGAATAAGTACAGTATGAAGCAGCACATTTTGGTTAGATATCAGGATTATCATCTGTGAATAATGTCCATGATTTTTATTTACAGGTGAAATTAATGTTAATATTTAGAGACAAATAAATAAGACAAAACATGCTGGATTTCCTGCTTTGCACATTTTATTTAATTTTGGTTTAATTTTATTTTTCATGCATTAAAAAAGACTTATTTTGATGAGAAGCTATATTTTTATTGATTAGTTATTGGGTGAAGGTTTTGAATCAGATGAAGTACATGAATTTATAACACCTTCTGGGAGAGTTTAGCATTTCATATCAAAATCAACTGACATGATGCCTAGCCGTACGTAACTACTGTACGTCCTGTAGTTCTGTCCGGTGAAAGTGGTCTAAAATTTATTTGCAGCGATCACTGGGCAGATTCTTGTGTTCCTCGTTATAGTCAGCCACGGCAAAGCACTCAGCAGCCTTCCGGTCACACTCACAGATGAACATCTCACACTCAGAATTGTTGCCTGAGTGAGAAATCGTGAAATATATAACATTAAAGAATAATACTACTTACTAACATTGGTTTTTACATAATAAGTTTTTAAATAGCAATACTCACTCTTGCAGGTGATTGTCTTAGTGGATTTGTCACAAGTATAGGCATAGATCTCAGTGTAAGGGTTGTCAATGATTGGCCAGCATGCTTCATGTTGCATGGCCTCACTGTAACACTTGTCATGAACTTGACAGCATCTATAGTTGAAGAGAAATGTGTATTTTAGTAATCATTGGTAGAGGTTTCATTACAATGTCTGCCAATAAGAAGTATTCTAACTGCATGCGAATCGAATGCATTATAAATGCTGCGCGTGGGCAGAATGGTGGCTTTGTAAATGTGAAATGTAACGCTGAGCTTGGGTTACTGTGTGGTGTGCCATATGGATTTCTTGTGGCTATGTGAATTGCCTGGTTTTCTCCACATGCCAGCAAGTGGTTTCATTAAGATAGGGGTGAATGAGGGTGCAAATATGCAAAAATGTTATTACAGGGTGCTATGTGATGGACTGGCGTCCCACCCCAGGTATATTTCCACCTCGCATTCTGCTCCTAGAATAAGCTCTGGGTCCATCACAGCCCTGAGCAAGATAAAGACCAAGATGATGTTTTTTTTTTTGTTTTTAAACGTGAGAACATGACATTGCTTTGATTATTGTTTTTAGAGCATGGGCACAAAATGAAATGTGGAATTAAGAATAACTGGTACCCACTGATGAAGAAAAATCTACAAACCAATATGATAGGGGTAGTGGCTCAATCAATCTGATGTGAAGGTTGGATGTTCAAGCCCCAGCATCGCTATGTTGCTGCTGTTGAGCCCTTCACCTGTTAACCCTGTCTGCTCCAGTGGAACTGTATCATTGCTGACTCTGCACTCTGACCCCAGCTTCCTAACTGCGATATGTGAAATAAATTGTCTTAATCATAATTATTCTTTTTTCAGCATTTGGTTTTCATCACTGGAAACTCTTCAAGACATTGAACCTTCTGGTTTTTTGGTTACAAACTAAGCATTAAATTAATCCATAATCTTAGAACTGGTAGTGTTGTGAAATCTCAAACAATTCACACAAGTTACAAATGTGAAAATCACACAAAAATGACACAATTCAAAACCTGGAATGTGCACACATGGTGTATATCTGTTCCACGGGAAATTTGCTGTAGCAAATCTAGCTAAAACACAAAGGGTAAGGGTTTATTGGATGGGTGGATATTTGCACTATGTTCATGTGTTGCTATAATGTTTTTAGACCTGGTGCAAATTGTACATGAGTATATATCATTAGTGGTATTTTATAATAAAACTAGCATTTCTTTACAGGTTAAGGTGTTTTTGGTCCTGAATCTATGTTCCAGAATTGAACAGGGAATCTATAAGCACTGTGCTAACTTAATAAATGTTAAAATAAATAAAAAATAAAATAATAACTTTTTTAATGAGTTATTTGAACTAGATCAAAAGTCACCAAACAAGTATAGTCTGTGCAAAGCATAAAAGCTGGTTTCTAACCTGTCCAGCTCGTCGACAGGGGTTCCAGATCCACCATAGCCACAGTAGCAGCCGTAGTCAGCATACTCAAGGGTTGGCCAGCTATCTGGCTGTACACAGATGATCATACCTCTGAACTGCCACAGTGCCTTGTAGTCAAGAGCCTGAGCTGAATCACAGACATATAAATAAAGGTAATTAAAAAGGTAGCTTGCCAATCAGCTAGTACACCTATCAAGTCACTTCGCATCATTCCAGAGTTAATTATGGTTCAGGCAAATGTTCCCACCACCAAGATAATAATCTTTATCTTAGAATTTCATTCTTGTTAATGTCATATCTACATTACATAAAGCAACCATTTTTTTGGATGGAAAATTGATCTAGGATTTGTAGCCAACAATTAGGAACAAGTTACATGTACAATTCTGATTTTCTTTGCTTCCCTCTGGTATGAAAATTTGAAAAACAAAGGCAAAAAGACACCAGACCCTAATATCTATACTATCACACAGTCACAAAATTTCAGTTGACCTGAAATTAGTATAGATGTAATAATAGTCAAAACTTGCACTTGCCAATGGCAATGCCAAACACCAGCAGGAGAACAGAGCAGAGGGTCTTCATGGTGCCTAGTCAAGAGATTCACCTAAACTTATGCCCAAGTAGTGTGTCCTTATGTAGTGGTAAGGCAGCCTTGAAAAGTTTAATCTGCATAGATAACAGAGAGCAGAGGGTATAGTCATTTCAATAGACACATGGATCTATGCCTGGAAATTCTCACAACCTCAAAGGCCCTGCCATTTCAGACTTCAGGGGACACTATTCTAGGGACTTTTGGGGAATATTCTGACAAAAAGTGGAAAAAAAATTGAAAGAGATCCCTCATAATGGTAAGTTATCCCTTAACAAATTCCAGGGATTACACCAAGTGGGCAAGTTACCATAGTTTTGTTAAAGTAATGGAACTCAAAGCTGATCAAAACGTACAATCTCCAAATATTCAGAGTTAGCAAGCTATTTCTGGGTCTATTTCTGGGTGTATTAGAGAAAGAAAAACTTTTTTATATCTAGGACCATGAAAGGTAACCAGCAACCTTACTAGAAATACCAAAATGATTTTAAAATAGTCTGTAAGGGGTAGAGTTGCAAAAGATTGTGGAGGTAGACCCTCTCTACTCAGGAAAGAGATTTGTATTGACTTGATTTTAGTTGGCCAGTTTTGGGTCAGGCATTTGAGGCACATGCTGATTGGAGGATTGGGCGTTAAAGCCTTGCCAACACTGGGTTACCACTATTGGACAAATGGGACAAATGGATTGTCCCCATGTCCAGGGTGTACCCCGCCTTGTGCCCTAAGTCTCCTGGGATAGGCTCCCTGAATACAGGATGAAGCGGTATAGAAGATGAGTGAGTGAGTGATTCCTTTGTTAATTTTAAGACAGAAATTTGGACTTTCGGCCATTTATCAGAATATCATAAAATTAATAAATATCCCAGAGAGTACAGTGTCTCACATGGTTACTGTAGATTTCATTCATAAAGCATGTCTTGTGCTCATCCATGACTGATATTCACAATCTGCTTATAATGAACATCCTTTCAATACGCTTAGTTACTTTTCGCTTTTACATATCTATAGTATAATAAGTTATAATCCTACTGCCCACTGTCTCTGGGAAGTGTAATGGTTCCTTTTTTCTTGAGTTTTTTTTCTTGGTTAAGGAGTACCAACCTATGAATTTGTTACTTTTTTGTTGTTGTTTCTTTAGAGAGCTGAATTTGAATGCTTCATGACAATGTCAGTTGTTAAGACGTTATTCAAAATAGAATAGAACAAAATTTAAATACATTTAAAATATTCCAAAAGTAGTTGAAGTGTGATTGAAATGTGAAGAGTGAACATGTTAGTTAGGTCATGAAACCCTCTATATGAAAAAATAGCATCTCTATATTTGGTCCAAGGTCACTCTGTTTTCAGAGAAAGTCACAAAAATGATAAAAGAGGAAGCTTTTTTTATCAAGAAATATGGGGTGGGAAGTGCCTGGTGGCTCCCAACAGTGGTTTCGTAGATTATTCTCTGTTCGTTTTTGGCTCAACTCAACTCAAATTTATTTGTATAGCACTTTAACAACAAGAATGCCCCAAAGTGCTTCACAAAAATAATAAGATAATATAAAAAGACATACATAAAATCACGTCACACACAGCTCTAATCCAAACACAATATATAAAATCAACATCTGTTGGTTTAAACGCAAAAGAAAAACATATGAGTTTTTAGATGGCATTTTAACTATTGTGGTAGGTCATTCGACAATTTGGGTGCCGCCACAGAGAACATGCGATCACCCCTGAGATGGCATTTGGTTTTGGGTACAGTCAGCAAACGTTTATCTGATGATCTGAGAGACTGTGGTTCGGCGTAGGGCTAAAGCAGATCTGAGAGGTAGGGATGGTAGGGAGGTAAGAACATGTAAAGATTTAAACGTGACCAAAAAAAAAGTCAAAATTAATTCAGGACTGTACCGGGAGCCAATGAAGGGAAGCCAGAACTGGAGAGAGATGTTCAGTCTTTTGGCTAACTGGTGATACACAGAGCAGAGTTAGTGTTATTATCAGACAAACACCCCTGTGTTGGTCCTGTGCTCTTCTTGCTGGGTCAAATATGCCCTAGGCCCTCTGATCTGTCAGAGTTTTCTCCACCGTCTTTGGATGCTTGTGGGCCTTAAGGATGCAGGTGGCTCTGCTGGAAACTTTGGCCATCTCTCCCTATAAAGTACATCTCTCCCTATAAAGTCTGGCACCAACCTAAGTTGTAGTGGCCACTCAGCTCTGCAGCTCTCTAAACAGATTTCATTTACAGAGTAAGTCATCCTTGGATCAGAATTTGCGGGGACATCCACTCATAAGAAGATTGGTAACTGTCTTGAAGACTCTACATTTATATAGTATATATCATATATACATTTGTATAGTAAATAATCATTCTCGCTGTAAAATGTAGAATCAGCCAACATTGCCAAAAGAAGGCAGTCTGTGCCATGGAGTTACGCTATGGAGTTGTTAAAGCATGTCATACAGTGCCATGAAAAAGTACTTTCCCCTTTCCTATTTTTTTTTTTTTTTTATATTTCCTGTTTTTTTTTGGCATATTTTTCCCACTAAACCGTTTGAGATCATCAAACAAAATTTTATATTCTACATAAATAACCCAAGTAAATACACAATGCAGTTTTTCAAATGATGATTTAATTTATTAGCACTGCATTCCCTGCTACTGTATATAAGCTAAAGAACTTCCTATACAATGAAATGATAAAAATACGATAAAATGATTAAAAAAAAAAAAAGTTTTAAAACAATGAGAACTGAAAACCCCAGCAGTTGCTTGTAAGCCATTTATTTATTAAGCTTGTTTTTTATTAGCTTAAGTGAAACAGTTGAAAGGTTTGGATGGACATAAAATAATTGCTGTGACAGTTTGGAGTATGGCATAAAAGGTTGTTCAATGCTAAAATGGGTATCCAGCTATCCAGTGCAAATACTAACTAGCTCTACTGCTTAGCATGGTGAGTTGTCTATAAATTATTTGCAGCGATCACTAGGCAGGTGCTTATGTTCCTCATTATACTTGGACACAGAAAAGCACTCAGCAGCCTTCCGGTCGCATTCGCAGATGAACATCTCACATTCATTGTTGTTGCCTGAAAGAGAAAGAAAGGAAATATGACATGAAACTTTAATATTCACTAACATTGCTCACTCATTACATCATTTTTTTTTATGTATCAGTACTCACTCTTGCAGGTGATTTTCTTGGTGGATTTGTCACAACTATAGGCATAGCTCTCTGTGTAAGGGTTGTCCAGGATTGGCCAGCATGCTGGATGCTGCATGGCATCACTGTAGCACTGGTCATGAACCTGACAGCATCTGTTATGAGAAAAAACTTTGTATTTAAGTAATGTCTGGTATAGGTCCCACTACGAAGTTTGTCAGTAGCAAGTATTCCCAAAGCTGTGTACAGTAGATTAAATGTTTGCTAAATACTGTATGTGGGCAGCATGGTGGCCCTGCAAGTAGTTTTGTCACTTCACAATCTCAGTATTCAGTTTCACAGTCCACATGGGTTTCCTGGGGGTTCGCGAGTTTGCTACCAAATTGGGAGTAGGTGCTTTTCGCAGCTATGAAAAATGATGAGTGTGTTAGGGTCAATGTATTGTGCTTTGTAATGGACCAGCATTCCTTCCAGAGTGCATACCCAAAGTTTCCAGGATGGACTCCGGATTCATCACTACTCTGACCAAGATGAAGCCAATACTTTAAGTGAGTGTGTTTAAAAATGGTGGGTTTAGCATTGTTTTGTTTATAGAGTTTGGGTGTAAAAAAAAAGGTTATGAATTACTGGTGCCCACTGGTGGACGAAAAATTACAAACCAATATCTTCATTAGCATTTAATTACCTTGTAAAGCAGGAGTCTTAAAAATAATCCAGATAGGGCCGATGTGTAATCACAAGCTTTCATTCCAAGAAAGCAGAAGCCACACCAGATTCTACCTTCTGCTTGACTGGAATGAAAACATGTACCCACACCAACCCTTTCTGAGTAAAGTTTGAGACCCCTGATGTAAGGTTTCTGATGAGTGAGGTGTCCTGTTTCGCAGACTGTTTAAAAAAAGTGGTGCAAGAGAAGAAAAAACACTTTTAGATGTGCTGTTATTGAAAAAAATAAGTCAGTTTTAGTAAATTGAGTAATTCCCTAGAGAAACATTCAGAGAGTCAGAAACATTAAAGCCTGGAATACACAGAACTATATCTGCTTCCCGATGAATTCCTGGTAATCTAGGACTTCTGACTATTACCATCTATCTGCTAGATATTCTGGTATTTATTCATGACTCACATTACTGAATGTCATTTAAAAAATTAAAAAATTAAAAGAATGTGGTTAATTTACATTAAACGTATAACTGAAAGTAATTGGAACACAGCAAATTTATATTTACCTACATCAAACACAGAGTTGTGCAAGGAATACTTTCACATTTTTCAAAAGAAAGGGTCCAGTTAGAACCCTAGACCATGCTCCCAAGGAAGGCAACATTCATACAGAAGCAGGTGGAAATTTACATACTTTCATCATGGACATAAATTTCATTGCAGTATGGAACAATAAAATTTTTGAACTGTTTTTTTTTTTTCCTGGGGCATGGTATGTACAACAATCTTCTTTATTAGATGAAAACACAAGCTCGATGCACAATTCTTTTTAATATTTAAGGTTTCCTGAAATTGTATGAAAGGTTTCCATACAATTGCTTGATTTTAAAACCTATCCATACAGCACACATAATATGTGGTTGAATGCTCGAAGGGTTACCTTCAGCAAATGCCTTTGATAGCCATCAACAAGCTTCTGGCAGAATTCTGGTTGGATATTAACCACTCTTCTCTGCAGGATTGTTAATGTTCAATTTAATTTGTTTCCTCCAGATGTTCCTGTCAAATGTTTCTATGAAATTCGCCTGATTTATCCATTCCACAACCAACTTTGATGTGTTTTTGGGGCCATTGTCCTGTTGGAACACTCATTTTTGACCAAGTTTGGAGGTTTTTGAGGTTCTGCTGAATAATTCTGAAGTAGTCTTTCTTCTTCACCATTTCATCCCATTGATGCAATGAACAGTCTTTTGTAGATGGCAGCCTTTCAGTGATTTCCCACTTGAGTGTAGACAGTGACACTGGAGTTCCAGCTGCTCGGGGTTGATTACTAGCCTGTACCTTGGTGGTCCCTGGGTTTTTCCTGACCATACATTTTTGACCATCAGCTGAAGATTTGAATTTGAGTCTTCTGCCAGACCTTGGCAAATTGGCTCCATGTTCCAATAACTTGTGCTTACATACAATTGCTTGATTTTAAAACCTGCAGGTAGTTAGAAACAGCTCCAAGAAACATTTATGATTGTGTAGATCTACCAACTTCTTTCTCCAACTTCTTTAACTGAGCTTCTTGAAATCCTTGATTGTACTGTTTTTTTTTTTTTTGTTGTTTTGTTGTTTTTTTTTGGTCAATCCTATGACTGCCGTCAACAACTGGCACAGAGAAGCTACCAGACTACATTATCCAGGTGAGATTACCCACTGAAGCAACTGAGCACGAACTGTTAAGTCAACAGAGAAAATCTAAACTATTCATTGTTTCAGTAAACATCATTATTAGATCAATGGCTACATACAGTATGATTCTTTACCATGAAATGTGTAATGCAGTTGAGGCACGATAAATTCAGGATACATTTAAAACCTCAAATGCACATTTATTTAGAATTAAAAATTAAACAGCGATATCTGCCCACTCGTGGTGTCACCAATGCCCTTTTACTGGCTCTTTAAAGGCCACCTATTATGTAAAATTAACGTGTTAATAATTTTTAGACAGGTCTGTTTTATGGCTGAACAAACAAGACAAATCATTTTTATAATTTTTAAATATTAATAAAAGAGAAAATAATGCCCCTAATGTGACCTCATATAAGAACATACCCTTCCCTTACTTGTTGCTCAGTTCTAGATGCTCTAAATACTTCTTGTTAATGATGACTGACTACATCTACCAGCTGTAGTCAATCATCACTAACAAGAAGTTAAGACGATTTGGCAAATTAAAATACTTTTCTTGACACTGAATTAATAATCTAGGTGCATATATGTATTTTTTTTTATTCGATCAGATTATTAGAAGTCTCAAAAAAGTTCTTTGTTTTTCATATTCTTGGGATTTTCTTCTGGACAATTAAATGTCCAATATCGCCATGATGTTCATATTCATAGTAAGTGTATGTACACTACTGACCATAACTATACAAACCAACATTCAATGAATTATGGCATATGCAAAGCAGAAAAAGTGGTTTTAAACCTGTCCAGCTCATCAACGGGGGTTCCTGAGCCACCGTAGCCACAGTAGCAGCCGTAGTCTGCGTAGTCTAGAGCTGGCCAGCTATCAGGCTTGACACAAACGATCATAGCCCTGAACTGCCACAGTGCCTTGTAATCAATAGCCTGAGCTGAATCACAGATAGAAAAAAAGTTAAGCCTTGGGTAAATCAAAATTAACTTAAACTCACAAAGACTCCAGACATAGCCATGGTAGAATCCAAACGTTTTAAGATGTTACTCTAGACATCTTATAATCTAAATAATAATCTTAGACATCTAAATAATGTTACCCTTTGTTTAAGGTTTATTAAGAAGTAGGCATATACGGTACACAATCATAAATTTCTTTGGTTATCTGAAATTTAATATCTCCACAAAAACCTCCATAAAATAACAAGACCTAATATCCAGACCATTATAAATGTATTGTTTTCCTGATTAATGAATTGAAAAATATTTGAAATGCTGTTAGTCATCCCAGAGTTTTAGACAAAAAGTCAAGCTTGCACTTGCCAACAGTAATGCCCAATAATAGCAGGAAGAAAGTGTTTAGGGTCTTCATGGTATCCTGTTGAGAGGTTCACACACAAATCATGCTTCAGTAATTTCTCTTTATGGTCACAGCACAACCTTGAATGATTTAACCTGCTGAGATAACAGCGAATCGTAAGTATATTAATAATTAAATCGCTAGCATATAAAATCAGCAAACATGTGGATGCATGACTGGAAATTCTCACAACCTGACAAACCCTGCCTTATCTCACATCAGGATAGGCTGTTATTATAGGCAGTTCTGTTTGTTTGTGAAATGCCTCTGGTTTCCCCTTTGCTTTTCTGTTTTAAAAGTTAAAGTGATGACTCAAACGTATTTCATTGTCCATTAATATGGCAGCAGAGATCCCCCCCCAAGTGAATAGTTCAAGTACAGGTGATCATAAACTCGTAAACTACCGAAACTCAGAACTTTTGCTTGTTGCGTTATACTGTTTTTGATCAAAATAATTGGGTGGTCAGCGGATCTTTGCATGGATGGAAACCACTAGTCTACTACATGCAGGGCAGGGGTCCTCCAGGAGCAGGGTTAGGAAGGGGTTTTCCCTAACTTCATAAGAATCTCGCAGAAGAATTTAAGGTATGTACTGTAACATGCAAAGTGGTAGGTAAATCCCTCTAATTAGCTCCTTTTAGTGAAGGCACCAGTGGTGTGAGGGGGAGTGAAACAGAACAGGTTTGAAAAAATAAATAAATAAACACACTTTCAGTGACTTCTAGAACCTGTATAGGGGACCTTTTAAAGTTCACAGCAACATTTGCAATTCTACCTTTGACACCACAAGTGGGCAGATATCGCTGTTTAATTTTTAATTCTGAATAAATGTGCATTTGAGGTTTTAAATGTATCCTGAATTTATCTTGCATCAACTGCATTACACATTTCATGGTAAAGAATCATACTGTATGTAGCCATTGATCTAATAATGACATTTACTGAGACAATGAATAGTTTAGATTTTCTCTGTTGACTTAACAGTTCGTGCTCAGTTGCTTCAGTGGGTAATCTCACCTGGATGGTGTAGTCCTGCACCGGAGAGCTGCTGGTGTTCCCTTCCAAAGGCCCGACACCGTCTTTACCACCTCAGACGCTTGAGAGACTTCAGACTGCCCTCCAAGGTGCTCAGGAACTTTTACTCCTGCAGGACAGACGAGCTCTACAGAGGGT
>JAOVVA010079694.1:0-12901 GCA_028565275.1 Leiocassis micropogon
AGATGCAGGATTTAATTTATTGAAAGACAAAATTTGCAAGAAGAGACAAACAAAAAAAAGAATAAAATAAACAAGACCCTCCTGCATGTCACTGCGCTCCTGGCCGTGCAGTCTGCAGCGCGCTCCGTGCACAGGTAGGTTCGGCTCTTTTCCTCCTCCGGGGTTTCAGGCTCTCAGGGCGGGTTACAGACTGCGGAGTGACCGGGACACACACACACACACACACACACACACACTGCAGTGTTCCTGAGCAGTCCGGGCTTTCTGGGGCTTTAATCACCTGCAGCAGGACGCAGTGCGACTCCAGCTGTGCGGGCAGCAGATACACATCTGTCTCTATATTCATGCATCTGTTCATCCATTCTTTCAGTAGAGACAGTTCATGTGCATGGCTTGTATGGACTGCAGGGTGTGTGTGTGTGTGTGTGTGTGTGTGTGTGTGTGAGTGCGTAAAAGCAAAGATGTCAGAGATGATTGAATAGAAGAGAGAAGCTTTATTGTGCTGGGGTTTTATTCATAAGTATGGAGGAATAGAGAGGATTTAGTGTGTGTGTGTGTGTGTGTGTTGGAAGGTTTTTTTTTTCTATCCTGGTGCCAACCAAATGTCTAAATTAGGCTGAACAATCTGTTTCTATCATAATCTGATACAAAATGGCATAAAGATGAAGATTAGGGCCGTTAACGAGTTAATTAGTTAATGAGGTGCACTGTTAATTATTTTAATAGAAGGATACTGTGTTAAACGTACGTGTGTGTGTGTGCGCTTGTCTCGGAGAGCCGCTACGATCCAAGATGAGCTTCGATGATTCTGAACCAGCAACATGAAATCCATTACAGTTTCATTGTGTTCATTAAAAAAAATAATACAAATTTTATGCACAATAATTCGGAAAAGAAGCACGGTGTCGGTAGTGTGATGTTATCTCCACATCATGTGTCTAAAATGTCTAACGCGTGCTATTTTGCAATGTGACAAAGCCCCGGATCAATGTCTGTCGACTCACTCGATCGCTCATGAAGCATGGTGTGTGTGTGTGAGTGTGTGTGAGGGGAGAGACTGTGCGTGTGTGTGTGAGACAGATTTCTGCAGCGTCACTCTGTTGCCGGACGCCCTCGTTCACCTCGAACCATCAGCATGCACGACGAGACGCTCGAGCGTAAAAAACAAACAAACTTGGAGACGTTCAGTGTTTCGACTCTTAAGACAGACACCTATCCCCACCCACCCCCCCCAGACGCCAACGCCGGGACCGGGCTGAGTCATCCTCCATTTCGGTCCGGCTCAGGAGAGCTCCACGTGAGACGTCTTGAATGGGATTCGTGTCAGAAACACGTCAGTGAGAAGCTCAAGGATGATGATGATGATGATGATGATGAATAGGAATTGATTGACATGTACAACAGGGATGCGCTTGTTTATGGGGTTTCGTTTCTGCGTTGTCTGTGTCCCTCTTTCCTCATGAATGGGGTTTTTACGTTCAAGTCTCTTTTGTCCGTCCTCCATTTTAGAGCCGGTTGAAACAGTAGCGTGGCATCTGCAGTCTGGTTCACAACGAGGGAGGGAGAGGAGGAGGGGAGGAGAGGAGGAGGGGAGGAGAGGAGGAGAGGATGATTGAGTGGAATACAGGTACTCAAAGCCTAATCAGATTCCCACAGTGTGCCGTCGCTGGCATCGATTTCCCTCCATTGCGATCGGCCTGTGGGCGTCGCCGCTGTATGTATCCATCCAGCGCACTGGTAATGAAAAGCCCGCGGGGCACGGTGCCCGGATCGATGGGGTCTTGCGGCACACGGGAGTGAGGTCGGGATAAAATGAGGTAAACCACGCCAAACGCGAGTCCGTGCTAGCTTTTACACCGTGACCGCGCACGAACATGATCATCTAGACTAAATTTATGTTTTGTTTTCAGATCCGAGCTTTAATTTTGCATAAATTTGAACTTTGGGTTAGAACTTTTGAGTTCAAACTTTGAGTTTGAACTAACCCTAAACCTAACCATAACGTTATTGAGTCTAGACCTGAGCTACTGAAGTAACCCCAGATCATAACACTGTCTCCAGAGGCTTGTACTGTACATGATGGGTGCGTCCTCATCGCTCTGGAATAGGCTAAGTCTGGACTCATGTGGCTAAAGACACATTTTACTTATAAAGTCCACGTTGTCTAAAACTGTCACACTGCAGTGAAGAAGCCTACAGCTTGGCTAAGAAGCTTGTCTCTTGTAGTTGCGTCTGGTCTGGTAGTGTACTGACAGCATGGCAGGTTATAAAGCCCCTCCCATCACATGTCAGCATGGCTTGAGGCTTTTTTTTTTTTAATCACCAGCTTGACGAACGCTACTCGTCGTTGCTAAGATTAGACGCGCAGCATCTCGTTCTACACTTCAGCCTGTTGCCTGCCAGTATACTGTATATACCTCATCTTCTGGAATCTTCCTGCAGCTCCGCAGAGTTTGGGTTTTGGCATGGGCCGTTGTATACATTCTTCTCGAAACGTTCCGCGTGGCCGCGCTCGCTCCCAGATGGATTCGCTTTTGTCTACATGCAGACATCCAGCAGAACCCGCGGAGAAGGAGGATATGCTAATGTTCGAGTGTGTGTGTGCTAGCTAGTGAGGACAGAACGAGGGGGTTCTCTTTGAGGAACAGAAAGGGGTCGTTTGCATAAAGAGGGGACCCACCACACAATGACCTCAGTGTTCATTCAGAAAGCAGGTCACTTCCCAGAGCGGGACTGAACGCAGGCTAAGCGCTAGCAAACATGTAGCACTATCAATGGAGACGCAACAGCATGGATATATAGAACAACACATTTGATGATGTCTAACGGTATTCCATGTACATAACGCTATTACGCTATTATCATGGACATTTCTGATGTATTCTTATTATGTTTCTAGCAAGCTAAAACCGTCTCGTTTAAGACTTTTATTTGTCCTCCATCCCTGTCCCCTCCTCCCCCTTCTTACCCCCATTTTCCTCCCTAGTTTGCCCATCACCCAGTTCCCACCCCACTATCCACCAGTCTCCTGTCATACACCAGCTTCCAGGGTGAAAGAACAAAGGCTAACGCGTGCTTCGTTAAAGACACGTCGAGCGAGCCAACTGCAAATTCTGTATCACAGGGCGGAGTGACATAATCAGTGATTGACAAGTGAGACACAGTAAGCCCCTCCCGCCCAAAGAACACGCCCAGTTGTGCTCTTTCTGACTCATACCCATAGGTATCTGTCGCATATTCAAGATCCGAGGTCTTAAAGGTACCATCTTTTACTGCTAGGTCTCAGAAATCCATGTATCATTTGTTTATTTATTTTTTAACATAAAACCAAAAATTGACTCTAAATGTGTGTAAGCCCCGCCCCTAAAAGTCCTGTGCTAATGCTTTCATGTTGTTTTCTATGTATCTTAGACGGCTCCACTTTTGGCTTCCTTAACTAGCGTGAAAAAAAAATCGCTATTCTGTTCAGATAAAAAAAAAAGAAAAAGTAATCAATAAAATGAAACGCAACGCTTGAAAAAAATTTGGTTTTGGAAACGAATGTTCATAAAACAAGTGTTTTTCTTGTTTGTTTTTTATTTGTGGTTTTATATTGAAAAGATGAATGAATTTTATTATCTCTTTTTTCTTTTTCCCTTTTCGATTTGAGCGCAAAATCAGAAATCAGCCTTAGTTTTTTTTTTTTTTTCATTTTGGTTTTTGAAACAAATATTCACAAACAAGTAGTTTTTCTCTTCATTTGAAAAAAAAAAAAAAACCAACATTTTTGTTTTATATAGAAAAACAAATGATACATGGTAGTGTGGGTCTTTATGCTCCTCCTTCACTTCATTTTTGTTATAACTCAGTTTGCCGTTCATTTCACTCCTCCAACAGATGCGCCAGGCGGAGCCGGGGGAGGGGCTGTTCTTATATGAGGTCACAAAAGGTGGGAAATCTAATCAGCCAATATAAAAAGCAGGGAATGTTTTTTATTTTTCTCACTTTTTTTGTTTGCGCTGGAGACCAATCTAAAAATGCTTAAAAAAAAATATTTTTTTCATGAAGGCTACCCTTTAAAACTTATTAAAAATGTCATCATAAATCATGTGTACATGCGCTGGACTGATTTGCACGTCAGGCTTTTTTAGCTTGTTTTAGCGTCACCTGTTTTAGCCTGTTTCATCTGATCGTGGTCCTAACCAAGGCTTCCTTGACATATTTTAATCCTTTTTTTTCCGATCCAAAATCTAAGACACAACCCCCCCTCCTCCCCCCACCCTACACCCCAGCGCTCTACTAATGCCCAGTTCATCTGAGATTTCTCCTCCAAAGAGGTCATTAATTAGCTCGAGTGTGTGTGGGTGTGTGTTTGTTTATGTTGATGTGGCTTGTTGAGAGTTCCAGGAACTTTGGGTGTGCATGTGTGTATGTGTGTGTGTATGTGTGTGTGTGTGTGTGTGTGTGTCTACTACTCAAGGCTGTTCTCTCTTCAATGAAACACTGAACACATGGACACAGCGAGCTGGAGAGCGACTATTACTTCCTGCTATTTATCATACAAATCCGAGTCGCTGAGATTCCCGAATCACGTCTGTAACTTTTCCACGGCTCGGGATTCGTTACACCGTCATGAAGCGACACAAGTGTTACGTGTAGGACGGCAGAAGCTCAGAGGCTTAAGTTCTGCGTAACAGGAAGTTTAAGAGCCACAGAGTCACTGCTGGGATCTTCATGACCTAGAATACTCAAGGAAAGAGGAGACAGGCTGAGGAGAAAGAGAGGACAGTGTGTGTGTGTGTGTGTGTGTGTGTGTGTGGTGAGATGAAGAGTAAGAGTGGAAAAGGAGCAGATATTATGAGGAAAAGGAGATGGTGGAGAGGATGAGGACACTGGGACTCAAACAAGCAAATCAGATTCTACCCCTAATGTGACCTCATATACTAAAAGCCCCTCCCCAAGCCCTCAGTGCCCAGCTCTGTCGTTCCCTGTAAGACGTGTTCGGTATCCACAGTAAATACAGCTAGACTAGCGGGTAGTGGCTAACTGCTAACATCTAACCTTGTATAATAGCTTTCTTATATGGATAGTCAGAAATGTAAGTAGATAAAGCCTGGATACAGGTGGGAAAAAGTCTCGAACATGGACGTTTCTGGTCCCTCTGGATGGACTGATTAGATTAAAGCGGTTTCTCGATTCAGAGACGGTTCATTGAAAACTACAGACACTGAAACAGAGCGCTCGGAAAAAGGAGTGGAACATTAACAATCACATTTTTTTAGATTTCTAAATCTTATATGAACTTGTTTAAAAGAGGGAATAAAGTGTGAGGTTTAAGGAGTAGCTGTGAAGATGAAGGGGGAAGAAAAGAAAGAAAATATGATGAGAAGAATTTAACATTGAAAGAAGAAACTGTGAGGAGAAAAAGTAGACAGTATGAGGGGACAGTGTGACGAGCAAGAGCAAGGAGAAACGCACAGTTAGCACAGATGGTCCCTGACGTACGTACAGTGGTTCGACGTAGCAACATGTGGTGCAGTACTCCCTAGTGATGCTAGGTGGCTGCAGCGAGTCGCAGCTTCCGGTCAATTCAGTTTTTCACCGTTGTGATTTTCGATTTGATTCGATCCACCAGTGCTAGATTTTACTGTCGGATTGTTTTAAGCTGCTTTATTTGTTACAGGTTTTAAGCTATTAAAACCTACCCAAAGTATCTAATAAACAATGACATCCCGTGTAACTTGTAAATGAATTTTACTTGTTTAAATGGGATGTCGTACAAAAACATAAAGTCTGATCCGCACTCCAGTCCAGTAGGTGGTGCTGCTGCGCAAACCCACACATATGCTCAAAAGTAGTAGAAGAAGAAGTCTTGCAAAAGCCATTTGTGCTTTATGCTGAGGCTGTGGTCTATTTTAAGGAATTCGCCAGTTTTAGAGAATTTAACGTTTAAAGGTGTACCTACGTAGCTTACTTAAACTGTGCGAATCGATTCTGAATCGAAAAAACATTGACCCGTCAATTCAGATCAACAAAAGATTGATTAAAATGCACAGCTTTAGCTAGAGACTGGTTTTTATAACAGTCTTTGTGTTAGATTCGTACGCCCAGCTGTCGGCTTATGTACGTGTTCTCAGCACCTTTAGGCTAGGCTAGGCTAGGCTGTGATACTCAGTAAGGTAGCCGTAGAGTATTAAACACACTTTTTAACATGTACAGTAGTAGGTTTATTGGGACGTAAATCCAACAAGCAGCATCCGCGTAGAGGAAGAGAAATTACAGTATGTAGTATGAAGAAAAAAAAGGTAAATGTGACATTTTGGGAAGAATTCATAACTTTAAAGGAGAAAGTGGAGAGGATGAGTATCTCAGAAGTGTTTTTTATCAAAATATCTTATTAGATAAGCTGTGGTCCCTAAACCTGGTCCAAATAGAAGCTAATAAGAGATCAGACATGGGATGTCTGCAGTTTCTTTCCCTTGCGTTCAGATGTAAGAGCTGGCACAGTCTCAGGGCTGGAGCTCCAGTCGGCTCTAATCGCCTGCTTTGTTCTGCCGCGGCCCCGAGTACGAGAGCCTCGCTCTGGATGGACTGCAGGTTCATGGGCAGCGACGTTAAAAGCTTGTGTAATCGATGTGTTCACTTCAAACAAAACCACACACACATTTTTAAATCTCCCTGACGGAGAGCTGATAAGGTTTCATTACTAGAAGTGTGTAACACAAAAGAAGCTGTCGATGTGGAAGACAGACTGGAGCGGTGATGCCTGTGGCTGTGATGTCGTATTCCTAGTACACAGTTACACTAAATACAACCTCTGTTCCAGTTTTTCCATCTCTTTTATCACAATCATGTTTAACAGACATACAGTACAAACAGGGGACAAATGAAAGGAAAAACAAATGAAAGTCTTTATTTATCGGTCAGATCAACACTGCAGTCCTAGGATCCTAAGATTAGCACATTGTGGTCCTGGTGGGCGTGGTCTATTCTAGGACGTCTCAATTATAGCAGAAATTGAGGTCACGATTATTTAACATGATTAGCTACTGGTTTGTCAAAGCGTCGTGGTGAGGTTTATTTAGCAATGTTACAGATGTTGGGACGAAATTACATCGGAACTAAGTTGACTACATGATGACGGGATAACGTCGAACGAACGCTGCTAACACAATGTTGCATAAATGACATCAGGACAATATTACAGTCGAAAAAAATGTCTATAAATGCCTATTTTTATATTTTTTAAACCTTAAATATGGCCCCAAATCTGCTCCCAAAACGCTTTAATTTCATTTTAAACTCAGCTTAATACATCACCCTTAAGAAATAAACAGAATTTAAAGGACAACCCGTATACTGTTCAGTACTGTACTGCTGTGTCTCCTGCAGTGCTAGAATGTAAAATACAGATGTTACCCCTCTATATGTACTGTAACTCATGCGAGCGCGTTTTCTTTGGTATCAGTACTGTAGGGTAAATACGGTAATAATTCACCATCACAAGCCGTGTTTTCCTCTACGGTCGCTTTGTGTTCTCTTTACAGTACTTAAAATATATATAAAGTATTATATGTTATAGGGAAATGTAGCTGAGTTTACGTTAATATTTATGTTACAAAATTTGTATTTTATATTGTTTCTAATAGTTATTAGTATTAAAACGCAAATTGTGGGGGTTTTCTGCGAACGGTTATTATTTAGGTTCTAAGGAAAAATCTGTGAATGGCTGGAAATTCTAAGCCGTGACTTTGCAGTAATACCAAACTGATGGCCTGAGCAGGACGCTAACTCCAGCAATTGTGGTGAGAGCACTGCGTGCAAACCACTGGACCACTAGGGGGCATGCTGTTGTTGCTAGTACATGACAATGAGCGCCGCAAAAAGTACCGAACCATTATTGGACGTGATGGTTGGACGCTGTGTGAGCACAATGTTACAGTAGTTGTAACCTGGGAACCTGAAAGTAAATGAAACAGAGATGTAACATTACAATACTGATAGCTGTGTGACATGAGGTACACACTGTGCGTGGGAAGTTGTTGTATACGTCCTAATCTCCGACCGGAATTCTAAACTCTGCTCGAAGGTTCAGGGAGCGTGGATGTGCTCGGACGTGCAGATGGATATAAATCTGCATAAATACCCTGGATAAAGGTTACAATTGCGTTGTTTTGAGGTTGTATTTGCGACGTTGTGTTTGGGTTGTTCATTCAACGTTATCTTAACGTCATTTTATCAAAGCCACAGCGGTGAACGTCATTACAGCTATACGAGCTCCTGCTTGGTACAGTAGGAACTTTGTTGCTCTTTATCTTAACAGCACCACAGGACCACACTTTATATTTTGGATTATCTTTAAAATTTTCACCTTTCCCATCCAAACATCCTAAAACTATAATGTACATTTGAGGTTACGTGAATTTTGTGAAGCAAGTTGTTGCTCAAGAACTCGTCCAAACAAGACAAGTTCTAGGTTTTAGTTAGGGTTCTAGGTCCGGCTTGTTCTCCACCATCTTACCAGATGACTGCGTTGGCCTGATGAAAGGAAAAGGGATCGAGATCATATTCATCCTGAGCTTAAAGGATTTTATAGAATATATTTTATAGAAAATGGTTGTATCTATAATTTTATAGAATATTGAATATATCAGAAACTGTCCAACAGGAACTCGCAAATGTCTTGGAAAAGTTTTATAGACTTCCAGATCAGATCCGCCTCAGATCAATGACACCTTTCAGATTTAATTTGTATTATTTTATTACTCAACCTGATCTGATACTTTGTCTGATTGGCCATTTGTTAAACTCTCGCTGCCAGATATGAGCAGAAATAAACATCTATCCAAGTGGAACCATTGGTGCTGGAGGTTTGGCCAACGAAGCACCGTTTCAGTGTTCTGGTTTTAATCATTTGTGGGGAAAAAAACCTTGCAAATTCCACCTGAAGATACAAAGAACCACCCAGTTTATTTCCTGTTGGCTGAACATCAAGGTCAGATATTTCTCCATGACAAATTAAAGATTTTTTTTTAACCCAACTCAAAAAGACCAACATTTAGAAGATCAAGCTCAGTTGGTGTCACCAAAACTTATCCGGTTAGAACGTCTGGTACTGTCATGGTGGCAAATGCAAAAGTTGAGGCTTTTGTGGCCTCAAAAAAATATTAAATTGGATCTACAAAAAAAAAAAAAAAAAAGACCTTTGATCTGGACGTGTTTACTTACTCAAAGTTAACAGAATTCCGGATTAAAGCTGATGCAAACACGTGACGCGTTTAAGATATTTAATAATATCTGGTTATAGAGCGTGCATGACTGTGTTTTATTTCTCAGCGAGCCGTTCGTGCCCCGATCCATACCGATCTGCTTCACCACGGCAACACCTGCCATGGAAACGGTGGTCATGTGATCCGAGTAATGAGGACTGTGTCAGACACAAAAGGAGCCTCTTCAGTGAATCTGTCCACGCGGAAGTGATGAGAACCCCAGGCAATAAATAAACCAACAAACAAACAGACAAACAAATAAATACATTTTATTAAATCGATGATGGAGGTTTGCATTATTTGATAAACATTTTCTATTAAACATGCGGTTATGACAGCATGTTTTTAACTTGAACAGTTTTACTACAGAGACGTAAAACCCAAATAATCCACTAATAATCTGAATCAAAGCCCAATCCGAATAAAGAGTGGAAGTGAGAGCATCTCTCCCTCTCTCTCTCTCTCTCTCTCTCTTTCTCTCTCACACACACCACTGTTTACTTCAGACACGCTGATTATTTATGAAGTGTACCCACGGAGTCTGTTACAATCTGGCAACCCAGTGTGGATGTTCTACATCAGTTCTACTCATATTATAAATGAGGTTTAGACGCGTCGCTGTAGGTGGACGATCGTGTTTCGGGGACGAGCGTGTGCTCGTGATCCGTTGTTGGATAAAGACTTCCAGATCAGATGCGCGTCAGACACACGGCGGTGATTTCCCGTCCACATGGACCATTAAAGGACAAGATTAGGATCGTTATCTGTCTTCATCGTGATCTCTTGTCCTGTCTGTCCTCTCTCGCTATCTCACATCCGTACCATTTCTCTTCTTTCTCTTTTATTGCAATTTTACGCATACAGTGCCGTGAAAAAAGTATTTGCCCCCTTCCTGACTTGTTATTGTACTATTGTATAAATACTTGTCACATTTAAACATTTCAGATTCAAACTAATTTCAATATTACAGAAATAGATTTTTTATATGATGATTTCATTTATGAAGAGGAAAAAAAAAACTGTTCAAACCTGTCTGGCGCTATGTGAAAAGGAAATTGCCCTCGTGGCTAAATCATGAGTGAACTTGTTTTTTTGGAAAGCTGAATTAGATTTTACAGTACCCCATTACGACCTTATTACAAGTATCAGTCCAGAAAAGGGGTTCCAGAGCCATTTCTAAAGTTTTTGGGACTACAGTGAACCACGGAGAGCCTTTATCATCGAGAAAACTTGGAACAGTGGTGAACATTCCCAGGAGCGGCCGGTCGAACAAAATGACTCCAAGAGCACAACGACGACTCATCCAGGAGCTCATAAAAGAACCCAGAACAACATCTAAAGACCTGCAGGACTCACTCGCCTCAGTTAAGGTCAGAGTTCACGATTCAACAGTAAAAAAAAGGACTGGGCGGCAAAAACGGCCTCCATGAGAGAGTTTCAAGGTGAAAGCCACTGCTGACCAAAAAACCCCACCAATGCTCGTCTCATATTTGCCAAAAAACATCTTGATTATCCCCAAGACTTTTGGCCAAACATTCAGTGGACTGATGAGACAAAAGTTGAACTTTTTGGAATGTGTGCGTCCCATTACATCTGGTATAAAACTAACACGACGTTTTATAAAGAACATCATACTGTACCAGCAGTCAGACATGGTGATGGTAGTGTGATGGTCTGAGGATGCTGCAGCTTCAGGACATGGACGACTCGCCATAATTGATTGAACCATGAATCCTGTGGTCTACCAGGAAATCCTGAAGGAGAATGTCCAGCCTTCAGTTTGTGACCTCAAGCTCAAGTGTACTCGGGTTATGCAGCACAATGGACAATGATCCGAAACACACCAGCAAGTCCACCTCTGAATGGATCAGAAACAAAAACAAAATGAAGGTTTTGGAGTGGCCTGATCGAAGAGATCCTAAAGCAGGTCGTCCATGCTCGAAAACCCTCCAATGTGGCTGAATTAAAACAATTCTGCAAAGGAGAGCGTGACAAAATTCCTTTACAGTGATGTGAAAGAATCGTTGCCAGTTATCACAAACGTTTGGTTGCAGTCGTTGCCGCCAAGGGTGGTACAGACAGCTAGGAGGTTTAGGGGGCTATTACTTTTTCACATAGGTTCAGGCAGGTTTGGACAGCTTTTTTGCTCTTAATAAATGATATCATCATTTAAAAACTGTATTTTGTGTTGACTCTTGTTATCTTTGTGTAATATTATAATCTGTTTTATGATCTGAAACATTTAAATTTACTGTTATATACTGTTGTTACAATATCTTAAATTTTACAGTATAGTTATAGTAGTTATAATATCTTAAATATAGCTATAATATCTCACAGTATAGTTACAGTATCTTACATTTTTGTGCAATAACACCATTTTAAACTGTGCAGTAATTATATTACCTAATGCACTTTGATTGAAAGTGTAACTCTTGTATTATTGTACAATTCTTTTATGTTTATACACTGTACTGTCTCTACTTTATATGTGCACTTTGTTCTTTACTGTGTAATGTAGAAATTCCCTCACTGTGGGACGAATGAAGGTATGTCTTATCTTATCTTATCTTATCTACAAAAAAACTACAAAATCAGGAGCAGATCTGGGGCAAATACTTTTTCACAGCACTGTATATATTACTTTTATTTGACTCCGCTCTCGTTTTTTACTCTCTCTCTCTGATCTGTATCCTTATCTCTCACTTTCTCCATCTCTCTGTTACGGGGTCGTTCATTACTCTGTCTCTGTCTTCATCTGTTTCATTCACTGCATCTCTTTATTGCTTTATCTCTCTCTCTCTCTCTCTCTCTCTCTCTCTCTCTGTCTCCCTCTGTTTCTCTCTCTCTCTTTCTGTCTCTCTCTCTCTCTCTCTCTGTCTCCCTCTGTTTCCCTCTGTCTGTCTCTCTCTTTCTCTCTCCCTCTGTCTGTCTCCCTCTGTCCCCTCTGTCTCCCTCTGTTTCTCTCTCTCTCTCTCTGTCTCCCTCTGTTTCTCTCTCTCTCTCTCTCTCTCTGTCTCCCTCTGTCTGTCTCTCTCTCTCTCCCTCTGTCTGTCTCCCTCTCTCTGTATCTTTGTGTGTGTGTGTCTCTCTCTCTCTGTCTCCCTCTCCCTCTGTCTGTCTCTCTCTTTCTCTCTCCCTCTGTCTGTCTCTGTCTCTCTCTTACTCTGTCTCCCTCATTCTCTCTCTGTCTCTCTCTCTGTCTCCCTCTGACTCTCTCTCTGTCTCTGTCGTATCAGCACTGGTGTGTATCGCAGCAGGTGTGTAAGACAGCGGTGTAGGTGGTGAGGGACGGAGGCGGCAGGCAAAGGACGAGTGCTGTGGAGCTGAAGTGTGCGTGGGCTCGACACTGTTCTCTGTGTGTGTGTGTGTGTGTGTGCACGGTTGGGGAGGGGGGTATGATGAGTGGGAGGGAAGGAACCGTTATATTACAGTGTGTGTGTGTGTGTGTGTGTGTGTGTGTGAGAAAGAGTGTGTGTGTGTGTGTACTAATACAGTTTTTGTACTGATATTTTACAAACACAGTGCAGGTGTGTATGCCAGAGCTTTAAGGTGTGTGTGTGTGTGTGTGTGTCCATACATATATATATATATATATATATATATATATATATATACATATATATATATATATATATATATATGGACCTACA
>JAOVVA010079715.1:0-12900 GCA_028565275.1 Leiocassis micropogon
AGCATTCCTTTACAATGTAGACAGAAATAAAAATCAGGAACCATCATGGAGTTAGAAAGTGACCCCAAACTTTTGAATGGTAGTGTATGTCATACTTTATCGTAACTTCGAATTTTTGTCAAACAAAAAGGTTAAAAGTTCTTCATCAAGAATGCCCATAATTCTTAAAACTCTAAAAAAAATAAAAATAAAAATAAATATATATATATATATATAATAAACATATTTTGGGCTCAGGATTTTGCAGCATCCTATATATATATATAATAGTTGCAAGCAACAATGAGCGGGCACAAGCACCTACTCCATCGCCTCCCAGGTGCGAAGCTGGAGAACAATAGTCTGCATGATGGTGGGAAGAAAGTAAAAAAGGGGGAGAAAGGAAGGGGAAAAAATTAAGAAAAAAAAAATTAATTTAGAAAAAATGAGGTTAAATGAGAGTTATTACCATCCGTGCTGTTCCCATTTAGGTGTAGACTGCTAATTTAATTATTTTACTTTGGTATTTAAAAATATTTTTAAATACATTAAAAAAAGATATTTTAGAACAATAATAATAATAATAAAATAATAATAATAATAATAATAATAATAGTTGCAAGGAGCAATGAGTGAGCCCAAGCAACTGCATTATCGCCTGCTGGGCTTGCCACACAACCTGTGTGATTTTTGAGCATGTTAACATGCATTTAAAGGGAACATACCAATACCATTATGATATAATTGTAAAATACAGGGAAAAAAGCTGCGGGTGCTGAAAAAAGCATCATGTTATGATGTCACTCAATATAATGTTACACTGAAAGTTATTAATGACTTCATGGCATAACGTTTAAAGCATCATCATGGCTGACCTGTTTGAGATATCAAAAAACTATTTTGCATTCTTAATGTCTTGAGATCACATACTGTAGGCCGGGTTTGGTGGCAATCGTCAAAAAATCTCCTATGAGGAGTATACCAAATTTCATTGGGTGCGTTTTGTAAACGACCCAAAATAACTGACTTCCTGTTGAGTAGAGCCTATAACATGCAATGAGAAAGATGTTCAGCTCAATGAGATCTAAATGTGTAGGGGGGTTTCATATGTATATGTGCAAGTGTGCATGAGCTATGCAGCAAAATCTTATATAAGGCCCCGTGCCACGCCCCGGGGCCCAGCTGCACATGCATTCCAATGGCATCAGATTCCAACCTGTCTGCTGATTTTCATGACTATGACAACATAGGGCTGATGTCATAGTGCTTGGGCCCTATTAATAATAATGTGGTCATTTTTAAAGGGTCCTCATATTTGCAGTGTCATATTCAGGTAGAGGTTATATTTACTCTTTATAAAAGTAATGATCCATTCTATTTTACCTGTATAGCCAAAAACCCAAATGCACGGTCTGTTGACACACACCAGACCAGCAAGGCTTCCATATAAGCACATATATTTTTTTAAATCGCTGTGTTCCCGATCTGTGCTGCTTGATTTTTAAGGGTAAGACTTTTATGTAGTGAAAGAACTTTACCTCAAATTCCTCCACAATTTTATAAATATTTGAATTAGTTGTTACACACTCACATAAACCTTTAATCAGGATTGCCAGAGTTGTTATAGACAGTTATTCAAGCCCCTTCGGTCCAATTAGATTTGAGAACATAGGAGGCACGTATCCATTACTCCCTGACCAAATAAATAAATTGGATTTAAACAAGCAAATATTTAAGAGCCCTTGTTTGGATAATGATTGCAGTGAGTAACATTGGCAACAAAATCAAAAGAAAAATGGACTACCAGATAGTACTGAATAACCAGGTTTTTCCCGGCATATTCCAGGATCCAGGAATCATTTCCACACATGTGAAATCACACAAATGTTGTGATTTTACATATTGTTTTCCAAACAATGCCATGGCAAATGAAAAAAGAGCCAAAGGTGTTTTTTGAAATAATAGCGTGTGAGAGTTTTTTCAACCAGTGTACTTTACGCTGCATTAACATGATTGTTTTTTGGGCTGCTAATCATTGATTTGCACATTCCAATTAATCCCCCTAAAAGAAAATAGTAATAATAATTCTCTTCTTGAGAAAGAAAAAGCAAGCACCACTGCCCTGGCTGTTTAACAGATGATGAATGTAAGCAACTTCCATGATGCCATACTACTCATGTTATAATTAAACTCTTGCTTTTATTGAGAAACCCCTCGTTACAAAAAATTACTATTGTGTATTAAAGCAAGCCCAAGTGCATCCTACAGAAATGCGCGGTAGTGGCTTCTGGTAGTGGGCCAATCTAGCTAAGATGTTTGATGAGCTTGGAAAATAGAGCGCTACACATCAGAAGATATACGTCAATGCTTGTCAGACGCTATAAATAGGAGGCCGACATGCTGCTCTGAGGTCGACTTTGGCGAGACGTATGTGTGCTGTCGGGGTAGTGTTGACGTTTGGCTGGATTCAGAATCTAATACTTTGAAGGTTAACACCACTGTCAAGGTGATTTAAAAAAAAAAAAATGATGGGAACATGCTTTTATTGTGGAATATTTGTCTCTTAGGGGCAAGATCTACCGGTTTTTGTATGCTAATGCGCTCACCTGGGTATTCATCAGCTCTTGAATATACCTTTTTTTCCTGCACCTCTGTAGCTTTTACAAACAGATGATGTTTGAAAGAGTCGAATCTGTCATAATCTATAGGGGATCCTCTCATTCCTATTCTTTCATTTCTCCAGCAGTTATAATAATTACATCTGAACTGCTCTTTATTATTTATAACTTAGGTTCCTCTGGGAAGAACTGACTACATAATTACAATAATGTCATTCTGTGCAAAGAGCGCAGTAAGAGTAACTATAAATCCCGGGGAATGCAAGACAAAGGGGTTGAAATTTGTAGCAGAAATATTTAACAGAGAAATCTACATTTGAAACATAAACCTACTAGTTCTTTCTGCAAATGTCATATGTGACAATACAAAAAAAAACAACAACTTCCAGTTTCACTTACCTTTTTCTAGAATACACTACTGTACAAGCAGAAAATAACAATGAGCCTATTCTGTAAGTAAAGTTAAAAGAAACAATATATCAATGAAATTGTTTAGTGCCAAAATGAAACACTATAAATTGTGTTATAAGCACTGAGTGCATCTAAATTTTTGTGACAACTGTGCAAATTAATAGTTGTTATCACTGTAGCCTCGCAGCTTCAGGGTCAGAATTTGGTTCCTCCCTCAGGTCTGTGTGTGTGGAGTTTGTATGTTCTCCCAGTGCTTGGTAGGTTTCCTTCACAGTGAAAAGACAGAACAATCAAAAGAGCCATAATAAATCTTATTATGCTATTTATACTTTTATTATTTAATACTTAAATATATTTAAATACATGAAGTTACTAAAGACACTAAACATCAACTACATTCATGTTCTTTACAGTTTCAGTAGAAATTAAGTCAATTGGCAGCTTTATTTCTGACACCTGTAATGAACAACATAATAGTTTCACAATTACTCTATGATTCCCTACTGCTCAGTGGAGAATAAGTATATAGTGAAAACAACTGCTCTTATAATTGACACATTTAACAGCAATATACTGTGACTCACTTCAGCCCTTTTCATCAAGACAATTGGTCCCGCGGGTTATTGTCATTAGTCTTTTGGCTGCTTCCTTCGAGGGCTCACCACAGCGGACCATCCAATCTGCACACAACTCGTTACGGGTTTTACACCAGACGGACTTCCTGATGCAACCCACCCATTTTGTCCGGGCTTGGGACCAGCACTGCATCCAGGTTTGGGCATTGGGTGGGAATTGAACCTGGGGCCCTCCACATGGCAGGTAGGAAACTTACCATTGAACCCCTACCAATAATGCTCCTATTGAACCAGAGACTAATTATTCACATTTAGGCATTTGGCAGACACTCTTATCAAGAGGGACTTGCATTATACATCCAAGCTGATAAGAGTTAAGGGCCTTGCTCAAAGGCCCAACAGTGACAACTGGGTGGAGTTTGAACCTGGGACCTTACGAACCGTAGTCTAATGCCTAAACCACTGAGCAACCCCAGACCCCTATTCACAAGTCACTGCATATGATATGATATATGCAATCTTTTTCATCAAAGAAACTTTAGTTATTGACTCACTAGCTCATTGTCTACCACTTTATCCTGTATAAATATTCAAGGGGTCAAGGGGGCCTGGAGCCTATCCCAGGAAACTTATGACATGAAGCAGGGTACACCCTGAATCGGGGGCCAATCCATAGCAGGGCACACACATACTGTACACACACTTTGGGAACGCCAATTAGCCTAATCTGCATGTCTTTGGATTGTGGGAGGAAACAGGAGTACCCGGAGGAAACCCACCAACTATGTGGTGGACATGCAAACTCCATGCAAAAACCTCAAGGTGGAAATTGAACCCGAACCTGGAGGAGCAAGGTGACAGTGCTAATCACTATGCCACTGTGCCTCCACTTTAGTTCTTCATTTTATGATCATTTTGAACCACTTTCTTCCCAGCACTCCTGTTTAACCTTTCAAATTCGCTACTAAGGGTGATGATCTAGCAGTACAGATGCTCGAGGGTTGTGTCATTTTGATAGACTTTTTGAGTGTTTTTGTAATTAAATTTTTTTATTTCAGTTCTGGGCAGCACTTTTTATTAATTAGTATGATTTGTAACAGGTACACCTTGTCCATGAAGGTCCCTTTTCTCTGGAGCAAGCAGGTTGAGGATGCGTTCACTGACCTGAAGCACAGCACCCATCCTAATCATCCCAGACCCTTCCCTTCAGTTTGTGGTGAAGGTGGACACCTCTGAGTCAGGGGTCGGGCCATCTTGTCTCAGACATCATCCGAGGACAGCAAGTTACATCCCTTCTCCTTCTTCTCCCGTCGCCTCTCCCCAGCAGAGAGGAACTATGACATAGGAGATAGAGAGCTGTTGGTGGTAAAACTAGCTCTAGAAGAGTGAAGACACTGGTTGGAAGGAACTGCTTCTCTGTTCTTAGTCTGGACTGACCATAAGAACCTAGAGTATCTCAGGTTAGCAAAGAGACTCAACGCCCATCAGGCCAGGTGGAGTCTATTTCTTTCCCGCTTCAACTTCATGCTCTCGTATCGTCCTGGCTCCAGAAATGGAAAACCTGACGCCCTATCTCGACAGTTCTCCACCCCCCAAGAACCAATGCCGGCCGAGACAATCCTGCCTCCTTGTTGCCTTGTGGCAGCCGCACTCCTGGATATCAAAACGCAGGTGAAGAGGGCGCTCAATGAGGAACCAGGTCAGAGCGATGTCCTTCCCGGCCTTCTCTTTGTCCAAGAGTCCGTCCGACCTCAAGTGTTGAAGTGTTTCGACTTGCCTGTTGAGAGCTATGGAGAGCCCGCACCCTATTCCTTCTCCAGCAACGGTTCTGGTGGCCATCTATGAGGGGTGATGTTCAGGGGTTCGTGGCAGCCTGTGATACTTGCATCAGGAACAAGTCAATCAACAAACCCCCTGCTGGTTTTCTGAACCTTCTTCCAGCTCCTTACTGACCTTGGTCTCATATCACTTCTGGATTTTTTGATAACACACAGTATGAATGCAGATCAATCCCTGCTATCCGTTATCATTCAGATGAGGATGGGTTCCCTGTTGAGTCTGGTTCCTATCAAGGTTTCTTCCTATTGCCATCTCTGGGAGTTTTTCCTTGACACTGTCGCCCTTGGCTTGCTCATCAGGGACTATCTGACCATTTTGATATATACACATTCACATTCCATACAAACTTAAATAATTCTTTTGATTGTGTAAAGCTGCTTTGTGACAATGACAATTGTTAAAAGCGCTATACAAATAAAATTGAATTGAATTTCATCACCGGTCTCCCCAACTCTGAATGCAACACCCGCATTCTGACCATAGTAGATTGCTCCACGTCTTTCGTCTGCATGGTCTCCCCTCCGACATTGTCTCCGACCACGGCCCCCAGTTCTCAGCAGAGTTCTGGAAGGCATTTTGCAGACTAATCGGAGCAACACCCAGCCTATCCTCTGGCTATCACCCTCAGTTTACGGTCACTAAGGTAATTAACCTTGTTTCCGTCAGGCTTTCCCCACCCCTCACTATGCGCTGCATCAACCCGACGTTTTATGTTTCACAACTCAGACGACTGGTCCCCAGCCCTCTATCCCCACCCCGCCCTCCTCCTCCTCCACAACTCATCGATGGGGGTGAAATTTTTACAGTGCGCGAGCTGCTAAGAGCTCCCAGTCGAGGCCGAGGCCTACAGTACCTCGTTGATTGGGAGGGTTATGGGCCAGAAGAAAGAAGTTGGGTCCCCACCAGGTTCATTGTTGACACAACTCTAATCTCTGACTTCCACCGGCAACACCCTAAAGCACCAGCTAGGATGCCCGGTGGCACCCATAGAAGGGGGGTACTGTAAAGGTATGCTGGGTCACACCCACGGCTTGAGCCAAGCCATGATCACCGCGACTCCTTTACACTCCATTCCGTGGCTTCCGTTTTGCCACCTCATTCTTGGCTCGAGCTCACCAGCTCCCGATTTTCATTCATCACTTCGCTCTATACAAGTCTCGCACATAAGTCCCCCCTGGTTACATCTCTTCGCTTTACGTTTTGGAACTGTCTGCTAAGTTGACTGATTACCCGGCTTTGATCTTTTGCTTTTGTTTCTGACTTTGACTCTGCTTTAACCCCCAGGATTCCTGCAACTCTGATCACAGGTGCATGTTTCTGAATCAACAGCGTTTCAATTTGCAACCCCGGTCTCCTCACACGGCTGCTCTCTTCCTCAACCTGCGCACCAGATTCAGCACTCATCTCCTTACCCCTGTCTACAGCCACTGCCAATCCACGCCACTGCCCACCACAGACAGCACCCCAAGTACTGGTTCGCTGTTTAAGCTTCTCCTTCTTCTCCTATCTTTCACATTGTTCATTAAAATCACTAAAACTAAGTTCAGATTGTTGTGTCTGCTTTTGGGTCTTCCAAGCCTGCCCTACACGGGCACCGCGTGACATGATTAACTACACTAATTACCATTATCTTCAAGTGTCAGCTATAATAAATTTTAGAAAGTAGCAACATGTGTCTTTAAATAAAGTCTTCATGAACAAGGAATTTATGGGTTGTGGTTTCTTTGTGATGTAAATTGAAAAAAAAAAAAAAGCCAGTAAATAAACAACATTAAATGTAACTATAAATGTCATCCATGAATACAATTCATTGGTAATTGTTGTCAAATTTAAGTGGCATGAGAGTATCATAACAATTGTAGGTGTGGTTATTAGCAAATAATCAACTTTGGGGTGGAAACAATACTGTAATATTCTTAATATTGGTCTGCATCACTCCACCCCATCATTGATTTTTTTTTTTTTTTACTGAGGATTGTCCACTGGCTAAATAATATTAGCTCAGTGGTGGTCCTGCAATCAACCCTTTACTCTGATGTGTCATATATCACACACCTCATTAAATGTAGTGCACCCATTCGCTCCTTTGATGTTACGACTTAAGAAATGAAATACGACAGTTTGTAAAAAGGTTACGTTAAATTTGAATGTGAGCACAAAATCCTTTCCTTTTGTGAGGGGTTCTTACATTAACCACTCACAGAGTTTTTTATGAATTCCATTTAATATTTAAGATATACCCCCTTTTTTTGTCGCAGAAGTTATTACAGCACAGTGACTGTACTTAATCAGCTCAAAAGCACAGGGAGATATTGTAACTGCGACTAACCTAATGCCACAAAAAAGCCAGCACGTTTCAAATTTATTGCCATGATATGAAAACCTCAATTTTCTACACCATGCTAACAATCTACACCAAAGTTTTATTTTATATCTATGGATGTAATAAAACCAAATGCAATACCATTGATGCCATCCTATCAGCTTGGTGCTGTACATAGGTTATGGAAAGAAGTAATATTCACATAAACCTGCAGTTGAAAAGGTTTGGTGAGGCAAGCGTTGAATGTATTTATTAGGGTTTATCCAGGAATCACTGATGATTCAAGCGGAACAGGTAATAATGAAGACGATAAACTATAAACATGGGCAAATCCATATTGATGGACCATAATATGGACTGATAAAAGGAAAAACAATCACAACTGGAAAACCTTAAAATGCAGAATGTCCACAAGCAGAAATGTGTCAGGAATGCAGAATTTCATCTGTTCTTTGATTATTTCATTGTGAATAGTACCCGGAGGAAACCCACCAAGCACAGGGAGAACATGCAAACTCCATGTAAACAGAGTCTAGGCGGGAATCAAAGACAAACCCACTAGGTGCAAGGCAACCGATATTTATTTGTCCTTCCATTGCTTTAATGTTTTTCTCCTTTCTATTTTGAAATAATTAGTGCTCAGTTTTTTTATCCTGACTTTAATGTAACTGCAGGTTTTATGTGGAGGAAGTACCTGATATTGACCATCAAGCCATCATGGGGAAAAAATCCTATTATATGCAGGGAAATACTACTGTACCCCTGTACATACCAAGACAATCCCATTTTGAAATCATTAGTCAGAGCCCATTGACTTCCTTGGGTTGTCAGAGCATCTACCTTAGAATTTATAGCCACCATCTAATACACTGCCTCAGGTGATTGTAGTTGGGGATTTGTGCACACCTGATGCCTGAGGGACCATGGCTACCAGCCAGCTAATGCAGAATGAAAAGCTTGATTACCACTGAAGGTTATTTGCACTCTGTTATGTTTGGAATCAATTCAAGCACATAAAAAAGATTAAGTGTTATTTGCAATTTTAGCAACGGATTCACAACATTGGCTTTAAGAATGGCAAAAGGCTGTGTAATGGATAAAACCTGACTGGTCAAAATAATCAATGGCAGGGTGGTGTGATGTGGCCTGAAGTTGATTATTTTCCTATAACAGGACATCCTTGACCATTTTATCCTTCAGTCCTAGAGCAGAATCCTGATGCCGACAAAGAACAACACAATGTTTTTGCCTTTTATCCATTTATAGGTCCATTTAACGTTATGAAACCTACATCAAACAAGGCATTTCCTGTTGTTACCTATGTTACAGCAATTACTTACAGTTAATTCCCTCGTGAAATAAACATGTTCTTACATAAAACAATACAAATCCCCATCATTCAGGCATTACTGTACTATAAAAAAGTGCATTAATATACACATATTGTATATATTATCTGTTGTACTATCATATAAAACAAATCAATACCTTCAAATTATGCACTGCACTTTGGAATATTATAGTTTTAAACAATTCATCTAGTCTTGCGAAATAAGTTGAACCTGTGCAGACTGTGTAATGTTTTTCCATTTTATATTTAAGAAAAGAAAACTGATTAATGGGATCATTATTAATGTATCAGTGCTGTTGCCAACATGAAGTGCATCATCCATAAATAACATAGCAATTCAGTTGAAATCAGATCAGCCCTAAGTTTCATATCTTTAGAAAACTTTTTTTTATTATTAATTATTTATTTAAATAAAGGTCATTGCAGAGGCAGAGCAAGAATTTAACCATGAGATACTTTTTGGAAACAGGGAAAAAGAAATTAAATGTATAAGAAAATATCCTTTGGGACATTCAGACATCAATATTATCATAGGGAACAGTAGAGCAGCGGGAGCAGATATAACTGGGACATGATCTTTACTAACATTGTAATGTACAGTGCAGACAGAAAATGGTTCATCCAATTTTAAGTTTTCCACATTTTGCTAAGTTTCATCCTTACCTTAAACTGCATTAAACTTTACACTCACAAATTGAAAATGGATACCTGGAATGTTTTGATGATTTAAAAAAATATAAAAATGTAGATATCCCATTTAAGTATTCTATAAGTATTCAGACCCTTTGTTATGATGCCTGCAATTGAGCTCTGGTGCATCCTACTCCTATCAGTGGTCCTTGGGTTCCATTGATTGGAGTCCACCTGTGCCTAAATGAATTCACTGAACATAATCATGAAAGGCACACACCTGCCTATATAAGGTCTTCCAATAAGTGTTGTCTCAGAGTGAAAACGAAGCCATGAGGTTGAGAGAATTATCTGTAGACCTGCAAGACAGGACTGTATCAAGACACAGACCTGGAGGAGGATGCAAAAAGATTTCTGTAGCATTGAAGGTGTCCGAGGGCATGGTACCCTTTATCTTTCTCAAATGGAAGAGATTTGGAACAACCAACAGTCCTCCCAGATCTGGCCACTCTGCCAAACTGAGTAAAGGGGATGAAGGTTCTTGGTCAGAGAGGTAACCAAGAACCCAAGGATCATTGGAAATGAGATCCAGAGTTTACTTATGTAGATGAGGGAGCCTTACATGATGATGAACATCACTGCAGCATTCCATTAATCAGGCCTCTACAGAGTGGCTAGACACGATTTCTTAGTGAAAAAAGTCATGTGAATGTCCACTGTAGGATTCTTAGACCATAAGAAGCAAAGTCCTATTCGGACACAATTTCAAGCAACCAATCAGGCACTGTGCATCATTTTAATAAAACCATCCCCACAGGCAAACGTGATGGTGGCAGCATCATGCTGTGGGGAACTCGCAGAATGCAGAAAACTATAAAGCAATTCTGAGTGAAAACCTTCTTCAAAGTCCTCAAGCTCTCAGACTGGGCATTTCAAGACAATGACCCAAAGCATACCACCAAAAAAAAAAAACACAGGCGTGGCTTTAGAACAACTCTGGAGTTGGACCTGAACCCAGCAGAGCACCAGGAAATGGCTGTGGACTGATGCCGCTCATCGAATCTGGTTGAGCTTAAACGATTCTGCCAAGAAGCTTCGGAAAAACTTGCAAAAGGAAGATGTGCCAAGCTTGTACTGTAGCATCTTTCACAATTGCTGTGCTGCCAAAGGTGTTTAACCAAGTACCAAGTGAGGGGTCTGAATACTTATACAGTATAAATGGGATATTTCAGTCTTCCTTATTATTATTATTATTATTATTAATAATAATAATAATAATAATAATAATAATAATAAGCATTTAAATCAATTTTAAGAAGAATGTGAAACATTAAGATCTAATAACTTTCTGTTGGCACTGTGTGTGTGTGTGTGTGTGTGTGTGTGTGTGTGTGTGTGTGTGTGTGTGTGTGTGTGTGTGTGTGTGTGTGTGAGTGTGTGTGTGGGTGTATCCCACATTCTCCATAATGCAGTTTTATACCTTGGGTATTGGACAATGTTTTTTTGGGTTTTTTTTTTTTTTATAGGCAAGACTGTAATTAATGTTTCAACAGTTATCAGCGTGTAGCAAACACTTAGGATGTAATGATTTCATTAATTTTCTTATTGTAAGATAATTTAGTATATTTACTATAATAACCTCACCTTTAAACTTAAAATGACAGCGTAATTGGTATTCCCATAACAGCAGATTGACTATTTACTGTGTTTAAACAAAATTCCAATTAAAATATAGCCAGCAGGAACAATTATTATTGGAAGAAGCACTAGCATATAACACCTATTGGCAGATATTTCCACATGGTTTGATTTTCTTTACAAGATGTGAATGCATTTATAACCAAGACATTTTATTCTCAGAGGACCTTGGAGATGACACATGCTGCAATTAAGGAATGCAGTGTCTGTAAGTCATAAAAATGACACATCTTAAGGGTTATTGTGATTCCACCTGTAAAATCTGAAGTGTCCTAAAAGGGACATACTAACTACTGTATTGTAACTGTACTGAAACACCTTAAATCCCTGTACACCAAGGATAGATCTCATTGTTATGTAGGGAGTTGGGGCAAGTTGGAAGTGCAGACTGTTCTTTAATAAAGTAACATTATAAAAAATAAATATAAAATTGTAACAGCAACATGAAAACTGTGACTATGGCTAGGATAGCAACTATACGCTGACACAGGCTAACATACGCTAATGGAAATGATAGAGTCATCAATAACAGATACACCATACTAACTGGGGTGACAACAAGAGTGAAAATCACAGAATCAAGACCAAGACCTCCCCGAAATATGGATTATAAATAGAAAGACTAGGCAAGCTAAATATTGTGCAGGTGAAAACAATTAACTGATTGACTGTCACAGGTGAGGTGCAATGGATACTGGGACATAGAATCTGGAAACAAATGTCAGCCAAATCTTCCATAAAACAAAAGTCCAAAAGAAATGCAAGAAATGCAAAATCGGGTTACAAATATGGAAAAACCATCACATTACAGTAACTAGAACACAGTGATAATTAATTGGCACATCAGGTTTGCCTTATAACATGACAAGAGAAAGCTATGTACAGTCATATAGAGTTATACAAGGTACAGTAGGTAACTATATTTTTACAATTTGTTCAAATTAGAAAAAAATGTGTACATAACCGTCTTTTTATTTTTTTTTACATTTAATTTTGTGTTTATATAATAAGGCTCTTCAATCTTACTTTATTAACCAGCCTAAATAGAAAGGGAGCAAATCCATCGCTGGCCAATCCATCGCTCCTGGAAAGGGAGCCAATCCATCGCTGGGCACACACATACAGTACACATACTCACACACTCATTCACACACTGTGGGCAATTTTGGGAATGCCAATTTGCTTAATTTGCATGTCTTTGGACTGTGGGAGGAAACCAGAGCACCTGGAGGAAACCCACCCAGCACAAGTAGAACATGCAAACTCAATGCACACTCCATGCATGGGAATCAAGCCCATAACCGTGAGGTACAAGACGACAATGCTAACCACTAAGTCACCATGCCACTGCTTATTGAAGTCCTTATTCTTAATTATGTTTATATAATAACAATAATTTTGTATATATATATATATACAGTGGTGTGAAAAACTATTTGCCCCCTTCCTGATTTCTTATTCTTTTGCATGTTTGTC
>JAOVVA010079884.1:0-11596 GCA_028565275.1 Leiocassis micropogon
TCAACAGGGAACCCATCCTCATCTGGGTGATAACAGATAGAAATAACATCATGTGTGTTGTGCAGGTGAAAGTTCAAACACTGTCGCTTTGCACCTCCAGGGATGAGGGTTCGATTTCCACCACATGTCTGTGTCCATGGAGTTTGCATGTTCTCCCCGTGCTTGGTGGGTTTCCTCCCACAGTCCAAAAACATGCAGGTTAGGGTAATTGGTGTCCCTAAATTGCTCATAGTGTGTGAATGAGTATGCGAGATGGATTGGCGCCATGCAAGGTGTACGTCACCTCGTGCCCTAAGTTTCCTGGGGTAGACTCCAGACCCCTGTGACCCTTTGTACAGAATAAGCGGTATAGAAGATGAGTGAGTTTGTAAGTGAAAGAATGTTGCCCCATGCAATTTTGCTGGAGAAAATTCTCTATGTGTTCTGGACTACACTCTTCTATCATGATCTTAAGACAGGGATGTACAATAGTTAAGCGGTAATTCCTGTTTGAATCCTCCTTGAAATATTAAATGCTTTATGAGTGGTAAACATAACACATATACAGAGTAGTTGATTATATAGTATACAGTGGACATAAAAAGTCTCCACACCCCTTTTAAAATGCCAGGTTTTGGTGATTTTGACCACAATTTTTACCAAAATAAATAATTTCAGATCTTTTTGCACCTTTAATGTGACCTATGACCTATTAATTAATGTTAAAATAAAAACTAAAATAAATGTGGTTGCATAATATGTACACCCTTAAACTTATACTTTGTTGATTTTATTACGGCACTTATTCTTTTCGGTAGTAGTCTATCATCATGGCACTTCTTCACTAGGTGGTATTTGCCCACCCTTCTTTGTGAAAACACTCCAAATCTGTCAGATTGTGAGAGCATCTCTTGTGTAGAGCCATCTTCGAATCACCCCACAGATTTTCAATCGGATTCATGTCTGGGCTTTGGCTGGGCCATTCCAAACCTTTAATCTTCTTCTGGTGAAGCCATTCTTTTGTTGATTTGGTTGCGTGCCTTGGGTTATTGTCATGCTAAATGATGAAGTTCCTTTTCATCTTCAGCTTTGTAGCAGAAGCCTGAAGGTTTTTTATGCCAACATTGACTGGTACTGTATATAGAACTGTTCATACAGTAAATTTCTCTGTTTTGACTGTTTTGAAGGCCCCAATTCCAGCTGAAGAAAAAAAACGCCTCAAACCATAATGCTGCCGCCACCATGCTTTACTGTGGGTATGGTCTTCTTTTGGTGATGTGCCATCAAAAACATCCTTTTTGGGATTATGGACAAAAAGTTCCACCTTGGTTTATCAGATCATAAAATCTTTTTCAACATGCTTTTGGGAGACTTTAAATGTGTTTTTGCAAAATTTAGCCAGGCTTGGATGTTTTTCTTCACCTTACCCCATAGCTCAGACATATGAAGAATACGGGGGATTGTGGTCACATGTAATACACTGCCAGTACTTGCCAGAAATTCATGCAGCTCTTTTAATGTTGCTGTATTCCTCTTGGCAGCCTCGCTATTTTCTCCAAATGGTGATGTCTTCACTTCCGTTCCATAGTACATCTAATGCCTTGGCTGATACCTTTTAACAATGAAAACCCTCTGATGCTTTGGAAGCTCTATGTAGACCATGGCCTTTGCCATTAAGAAAATGTCAGGAAAAGCCTACTAGAACAGCTGAACTTTATTTGGGGTAAATCAGAGGCGCTTTAAATGACTCCTATTTAACATGAGTGTGAATGTGATTACAGTACTTAATTCTGAACACAACCACATCCCCGATTATAAGAGGGCGTGCACACTTATGCAACCACATTTATTTAGGTTTTTATTTTTACTCCACAGCTAAAAAAATCAGTTTGTTTTTTAATTGAGTTGTACGCGTTAGAGGTCACATAGTGGAAAAGTTATAAAATGATAAAACATCACAAAAACTTGCCATTTTAACAGGGTTGTGTAGACTTTTTATATCCACTGTATATGTGCATTAATGTTTTGTGCATACATAAGCACATTTTATTGGCTATGGAGTGATATAGGATTAACCAATCAAGATTTGTCAGGTTACTATACTGACTGTAAAAATCTCTTGACTTACCCAAAACAATATCTGCTGCTCAAATTGACTTTAGAACAGGGAAATTAAGAACAAACAGTACTGGTGCTTATCTGGTAGGGATGGAAATTACCTGATATTACAAAAACAGAACCATTGCAGAAAACAGAATTGATGAATTAACTGCCCTCTGAGCTCTGAGAAAGATGGCAGTAACTGCCAGTGAAATACTGACGGAAAATTAAATTTTTTTATTACTAACATTATTTCAATCAGTTTCAGTAAAGCTGTCACAAACCTGTTTTATTAACATTATTAATATGGTAAGATTAGTTAATTGGTTGGTCACCTGTCCCAAACCGCTGACCAAATCACTAAAGAGTTACATTTACTTCCCTGGAGTGTGAGCTTTGGAGCTCACAACAGAGGTGTTGAGAAGAAACCCCACCTAGTTTTGAATCTTACTGTGCTCAAAAGGTCGTTTTTGCCACGCAATAGATTAATTACTCTCCAAAGTAATTAAACAATCCAGGTGTGTCTAATCGGAGGAGGAGTAGAAACTCCTGAAAATGGACTTTCGTGCCCTACAGAGGCAATAACTTGTTTATGAATTAAAATAAACTATTCAATTTTATGTACCATTCAAACTCCTTTTATTAAAATAAATCCATGTATTTAATGCCAGAATTTATCTGGAGCTAATAACAAGCAGCTTATAAAATATAAACAGAAATGTAAAAAAGGTAGGGGAATGAAGCTGAACCAAGATTTGAACACAGCTAAAATATACAAAGCATTTAAATATACTGTATATCTTTCGAAATAAAGCTAGATTATTGCCAAGGCGGCATTTTAAAGGTTCTACACAAACAAGCCCGCGGCATTACAACAGTATGTAAGCACTACGAACAGTTGATAATAACAGGGCAGTGTGAATGACTGTACAATTTGGTATTTGGTATAATTAAATTTTAATGACATCTTTAAATGACGTTATTATCTATTATGTTATGTAAAAGTCTGAGAGGATTAATGATGTTTGAATTTTGCATTATTCTCAGATTTGTTACAAAAACTTTTCTTATAAATTGCAATACTGACAACAATTTGAGTGAAAAGTAGAATCTCTGAAATATTCAGCTGAATTTCAGTTTCTTCATATTCGGCTTTTCATATCGCCTTTTTGCTTTGATTGGGGAGTGAACTTTTGTTCAGTGAATCTAATATGGTAATTATCACAAATTTGCATACATTTTAGCACCTAGAAATAGAGTTTGTAGATTTTTTTTTTAATCTTAAATATTCAAGATATTAAACAACTACTTTCTTTCTTTTAGAATTTTCCAAGTGGGAACTAAATATACAAAAAATGTATATGTTTAACTGTACTACACACTTTTAAAAAGTTAATTAAATTGAAAAACGTTAATAATAAGTTTTCTCCTTAAGAAAATTATTATTAACTTATTAAAAATATATGTTAATTTATTTCTGAGAATTTTGGAGGTGACCTTTGGTGGCTAGAAAGGCACCTACAGTATATAAATAAAATGTATTATTATTATTATTGGACACTGGCGGCTCAGTGGTGGGTTTCTTGCCTGCCATATGACGGGCCGAGTTCAATACCCACTCAATGCCCAGACCCCAGCCACTGGTTGCGTTGTTGGTCCAGAGCCTGGATAAAATGGGAGGGTTGTGTCAGGAAGGGTCACCCAGCATAAAACCTGTGCCAAGTTGTGTGTGGATCGGTGGTCTGCTGTGGTGACCCCTTGATAGGAGCAGTCGAAAGATTAATAACATTATTATTATTATTTTTCATCATAAATGAAAAAATAGCACTAGAAAAGTCTCTGTGTAAAAAGTTTCTTAAGATTTATTGTACAGTCTAACAAGTTCCAATATGCAAAACAACAACAAAAAAATAGCACTTTGGTTTGTTTACATTTTGGCCAGATGCCTTTTCCAGTGCTTGAAAACACTGTTGTAGGGAGGGAGGAGGCGACACCTGTTACATTTCTTGCATAGTTGGGTGTGTAAGGTTGACATCTGGGGAGGTAGTAGTACAGTATGAAACCCAGATGGGAGCAGTGAGTTCGTCGTTCTCTTGGCTTCCAGACTGGGGCAGGGAATGCTGCTTCCGCATTCTGTGAGCCAAGGGCTTCAGAGCCTCCTTCAGGAAATAGGAACCTGACGTCTGCACAAATTCACTGGATGACTCATACGCATGATTCATGTTTTGAGACTGTGCTTGCGTTACTGTGCATGTTTAAGTGTGCTCCCTCACAAAGACTACAGAATTTGTAGGTCATTGCCGACGTACAAAAGCCAGCTTAAGTGTACGATAGACAGGGATTGGAAGATTTTAGGAAAAAGAAACAGCATAAAAATATTGCTGGCAAGTATATCGATACCAGGAGAAATGGTGGCTCAGGTGGTTGAGACACTGGGTTGCTGATCAAAAAGTGAGGGGTTCGAGCCCTGACACCCGGTTGCCATTGTTGGACCACTCAGCAAGGCCCTTTCCCCTAAGCCCATAGAAAAATCACTCGGCCGTTGTCAGTCCCAAAGCCTGGACGAAAAAGCAGGAGGGTTGAGCATCATACGTAGCCTTGTAAAGTCCACCAGTGCCGTAGAAACAAAAGAACCAGTCTCCCGATGTGCTTAACAACATGGAAACAACAACAACAACAAAAAAAAACGGTTCAATGTAACATCTTTTTATCCAAAAAGTAAAAACTCTGATATGCTAAATATAGAATATGTAAGGCTTTCCTTAGAAGCATAATTACATGTACAGCATTTAGCTTTAATCCAGAGTGACGTACAGACGTTCTTTGCAGTCTCAATCAAAAAACATGTCCTCATTCTAGTATAAATAGGTCACAGTTTGAAAATACCATACCGATGGATCATCAGTCTTTGCCTTAAGACAGGTGATGACTCAGTAGTTAAGGCAGCTATGGAAAGTTTATTCCACCACTTTGGTGCCAGGATTGGGAAGTACTGTATGGCTGCATACCTGGTTCTTGATTAGGGGTGCAATGCAATGTCTTGATCTGTATCTACAGTGGGTATGTATGGTCCGCGCAAGTCTGTTCAACAAGATTCAACAAGAAAAGAGAAAGGAAAACAACATAAACCATAAATCACGGTTAATGTGATATAACAACCAAGAAATTCAAATATAAAATAAAACCAGTACAAACGTTAGAAGCAAAAGAAAATTTACAATAATGTTGTTGAATAATCAGATTTGCACACCCTTTTATAAGGCAGCACATGAAAGTGTTCAGAATAAATTAAATTCAAAACTAATTCAATCATCGGCTAAGTGATTTGATTCACCTTAAACAAAGACTATCTATTTCTTTTTGTTTCTGAGTTTTTGCTTCTTTGACATCATCTTGGTTTCAGCTGGCTGCTATTGACAAGTGAAAAAAATGGAGCATGACAGTGACATTACTGAGAACAGGATGTTCCTTTAAAATGGACAAAACCACAAGATGAAAACTTGACAAGATAACAACTTTGGCAACATTAAAGAAAATGAAAAAAAATATTCTGGTAAGTGACTCCGCATGTGACACCAATCTCTTATATTCTTCACTTGTCCTGGATGGAGTGGCCAGACTGAAACACTTGCATAAGGGAGAAAAAATCACCCAAGCTAACCTAAATGTTGCCTAACCATGTTGAATGTTATGGACTGATAAGACCCATGGCAGGATTTTTGGGCATTGTGTGAATGGTGGCCTGCAACAGCCTGCTGTCCCATTCCTTCCCCCAGATCCTTGTCCCAGATCCACTGTGATACTAGAAAAGTGGATATTAGAGATGGATGAATGGAATAAATAATTTCTGAATATTTCCATAGGCCTATAGATATCGTGACTGAGTCTGTGATTGTTTACTTTCTTGAAAGGACATATTTGCGCAAATAAAATGTTTATATCTTACATACAATCTTTATGATCTTACTATACCAAAATAGTGACACAAGATAATTTGTATAATGAAGCTATAGTGAGTCTGCTCTGCTGTGTTAGGAACGGTGGCAACAAAAGCAAGGTATTCAATATATGACAAAACCATATAAATATGTAAATTTTGCCTTGATTGTACAAATTCTTGCCCTGCAATAGACTGGAACCCTGTCCAGGGTGTACCCCGCCTCGTGCCCTAAGCCTCCCATGATAGGCTCCAGGCCATCCGTGACCCAGAATACAGCATAAAGCGGTATAGAAGATGAGTGAGTGAGTGAGCGTGTACAAATTCTGAAAGAAAAAAACAACAATGTGATTCACTTAAATAAAAACAACACTTTTTACTTTTAAAAAAAAGTTAATTAAAAGGTATCGTTTTTAAAATGACATATTTAACAACCAGGAAACCAAGACTGAAATGTAAAGCGTTGGTTATATGCATAAGAGCTGAAACCTAAGACATACACAGACGCATACCAAGTTTATTTTAGTCTGTGTTCACATACGTCATGCTTTTACACACTGAAATTATTTTGTGCTATAATATTACCATTGACTAATCTGATCTCAGCTCACAAGGCAGTGGAAAAAAGACAGGTTTTTCTTGAGATGCCAAAAACAGGGATTCCTGTCAAGACACATTGATGTAACCTTAGACAAAAAGGAGAATAAAAAAACGTTGACATTTGTATTCAACGTTTGAATTTCCCCAGGAGATTCTTAGTTGGCATCAAGAAGTCATCTTAAATACATAGTAGAATCACATATTGCCCCCTACTGATGGATGAAACACAGCCATATGAATGATATCTGCAAAAGCTATCCAACAGGGCTAACCTAATCTACACCATTACAAAAGGCTGTTTTAATTAAAGCCTGACCTATAACTGTCGGCGATCTAGTATTTATCAAGTTGGCATTACGTTGGTTGTCACTGCTTCCCTTTTTAATAGGTATTAAAGCTATTAAAGTGTTTAATACAATATAAGATTAATACTTCTGATCCTGAATCCATTTGGTATGTAGGCGGCTATTTGTTTAAAGGTGTTTGTCTTTGGCATAATTAACAGATATTGGTTTTCAGTTTTTTAATTCATCAGTTGTTAATTTTTTTTTTACGAACCCTAAATTAATAAAGAATTAATCCTTATTTTGTTTCAAAGTAAATCCTAATAGAACAAAGCCTGTCTGGACACTCAGCAGTGTCGAGGCAGCTGAGGCAGGCTCTGCCGGGTCTTTCTCTTCAGTATTGAGAACTGGTACTTAGCTTGTAGGGATGAAAATCACCTGATACCATATTTTCACAATACCTAAGTGCCGGTTTGATTTGTATTGCTATTCTAGAAGTATCATGAATTTATAAATATCCCGATTTTATATTAGATTCTGTTTCGTATTTCAATACAACTCTAAACAAACTTCACAATTAATTTGCTCCCACACAAGATGTGATGCAGGCATATATAAATTAAAAATTAATTGCCAACTAATCTGCATGTCTTGGTCTGTGGGAGGAAACTGTATCACCTAGAGGAAACCCACCAAGTGCACACTCAGCGCATGCACGCACACAGACCTGAGGTGGGATTTGAATCCTCAACCATGGAGGTGCAAGGCCACAGTGCAACCACTACGCCACAGTGCCATCATAAATATTATTGTAGTTTTAAGTATGTGGAAGTGTTGTGTGCTGATGTACAGAAGCAGCAACAAACACTGAATTGTTTTAAAATACTCTAAAGTCATATATGTGTTTAAAAAAGATTTTTAGCTTAAAATGCATTTATTAAATCAGTTTATTCACACATTTTAAAATTATTTTTGTAATCATTCATTCAATCACTTCTATACCGCTTATCCTGTTACAGGTTCACGAGGGGCCTGGAGTCTATCCCAGGAGACTTTGGTCACAAGGCAGGTACACCCTGGACAGGGCAAACACACACACACACACACACACTATGGGCAATTTAGAAACACCAATTAGCCTGATCTGCATGCTTTTGGTCAGTGGGAGGAAACCGGAGCAGATCGAGGAAACCCACCAAGTATGGGGAGAACATGCAAACTCCATGCATAAAGATCCAAGGCAGGAATCAAACCCTCGACCCTGGGGATGCAATTAACATGCAAACTTATGGATTAGAAACTGAAGCATTCTCAGGCCAATCTTACTGCCATTAAGAATTTGACAAAAACAAACAAACAAACAAACAAACAAACAAACAAACAAACACAAACAAAAAAGAAAGAAACATTCATTTATTTCACATATTTTTAAAACCAAGACTATACCATTTCCAACCCACCTTGACAGAATTGATTATTCTGAATTAATGTCATTTAATTGATTTTTTCTTAATAATAAATTGTTTTGTGCTCTACTGCCATTAGATCCCATGTGGGGAAAAAAAAATCTGAAAATTGAGATTATGAAAATTATTAAATAAAATTATTATTATTTATTATGATATACATTATCTGGTAGGTTTCATATATTATCGCAATTTGTATTTATTATTTGATATTACATTACTGTGTGCTTGTTTGGCACAATATTATCGAGGGCTTACGTCTGCGCAGGTGCTGATTCCATGGCAACGCGCTCTGGGTCCTCATTTAGGCGACGTCATTTTTTTCAGCTTTGTCCAAACTGTGCCTGATCCAAAACTATGAACATGGTACAATATAATCTATTCTCTCCCGCAAAAAATGCTGAGTCAATTTAATAAGGCTTTCTTTACGTTTTAGAGAGGTATATGAAGATATTTTCTTTAGTGCAATTGTTACTTGGGGTCCTTTACGACCAGGGCAACAGGTTTGACAGGTGTATCGGAAGTGAAGGCAGTTTCACCTGCGCCAGGTGTGAGAAGTTAAAATCCTGATATTCGGCGTCTCCAACCCTCGCAAAACAAAGTCCGCTTTCAGTAAAAAAAAAAAAAAAAAAGTAAGTACAAAAGAAAATTTTCTCCTTCGCCGTCATTAGACATTGTACACTCGCTTTCTAACAAACGTAGCCTGTTCCTGGTTTAGGAAGCGTCTGCTCCCATCAGACTGAGCTGAAGTTTATGGAGCGCCATTAGTGCAGCAGTTTGGAAGAACATCGCAAAGTTTCCAAGATAATTTCAACACAATCGTACTATTGTAATTGGATGGCTACTTAAAATACAAACTAGTATTTTGATTACCTTCTGGTGGACTGATCAAATACTTTAACATAATCTACTGTAAAAATCTAGAACAGGCCTAGAAAAGCCTTATCACTCTTTTTAAAAAATAAGTACTGTATGGGCGATTTCATCACTACCAAGACTAGTATCCTGAGTGCAGCGGAAAAGCAGCTGTCAACTTGTTTCAGGGGTAATTTGATAGATAACTCACTGCTAGATTCACCAGGAGAGGTCATATAGCCTTATTTGCATATTTGTGTCGTCACGATTATTTGGTTACAGGGGGAAGACGAGATATTCTGAATGGTTTAATATTAAACGGACGTTATTGTATAATGATAAATGATACATTTCTTATAGAATGAAGTCAGCTTTAATCATGACAGAACAAACAAACTTTTTGCATATTTACAGAACAGAAGTCAAGCCAAGAAAAGTGTTTCTCAATTCGTTTCAGTCAGCGAAAGCGGTTTCAAAAGAGTCAACCCATGATACCAACTTTGTCTTCGATGTGTGTTTAAAAGCTATGTGATTTTTCGTTTTTTCGTTTAAAAAAAAAAAAAAAAAGATTCAATTTTTTGTGTGGCTGGAATGGATAATTTCTCATGAGGAAGGCCCAGGTTTAATTCCTACCCAGTGCCCAAACCCAAGTTATACCAAGATAAAATGGGAAGGTTGCATAAGGTAGGCCATCTGGCGTAAATCCTCTGTGTGCGGATTGGATGGTCTGCTGTGGCGACCTGACAGTGGGAGCAGCCTAAAGTCCAACAAGATTATCTCTTATGACAAAATTTGTATCGCAATACAAATTTTTTGCCCTAAAGAACTTTCAGACGAGATTCCGCTGTATATCATGTGTGCATTATGTACAAAACCATTCACGACATAGTTATTTCAAACATACATTCACTATAAGAGTTATTTCAAACATAACTTAAAAACTAATTAGCAATTTTATACTTTTATATATTATATAGCTTTTCCCCTCATATCAAAGCTGCTTATTATGTTTTAAAGCTGTATTAAGCTAAATCTTAATGAAAACATTTTACCCTCTAAGATTTTCTTACAAAAAATATGTGCTTAAATATTTTTGGTACTGTAAATGTATGAAATAAATATTATGCAGATATACTGTAAGTTTAATTTTCAAATGGCGTGTAGCACATTTTGATGCAATGAAAATGCATCAAATAAATGCAATAAAGTCACTAAAAGTCTGCTTAAAAAGCACTACCACTTCTGCAAGAAGTTGTGCATGTTGGGTAGGGTATTTTTGTGTGCAAAAATGGGTAATTTTTTTTCTTGTTTGTATAGCACATCCAATAAGTGCTTGAGCAAATTGAGATCATCTTCCCATAGTGCATCCTGGTGCCAGGACATGCACATTGTAGATATTTTCAGTGGTGGACAGAAATCAGTGTGAGCACTCTGACAGGTCTTGTTTCACAGGTCCATAAACAGGAAGATGTGATGCACTGTGTGTTTTGACACCTTACTATAATAGCCAGCATTTGGTATTTTCATGTGTGCTGCAGTTGCTCTTGGACCAAATGGTCCAAGCCTTTGCTAGCCTTTGCATTGTATATAATATTGGAAAATATCAGTCAAATTTGTAGATAATGCTAATGCTAAATAAATTACAGGCTACTACAGTATAAAGACAATGGCATTAACATTCCATGGGTGCAATTTTATCACAGTTTATTATTTTATCACAGTAATTCAGTCGGACCTGTTGGGTTCAGATTAGTGGGAAATTTTCTAAAACACAACATATATCAGCTCAGATATGCCATTGTACCTGAAAGAAAAGTGGACAAAGGCCTGTTCTGAAATTTCCGTCTGATTTAACACCAGGTCATAGAAATCAAAACAGAGAAGCTTTTCCCCTTTTACTGTCTTTGGGCAAGATTTCTCTAATCTGCTTTATAAACAGCTGTGCTTATTCTGGTGGTGCTTTGTTTATTTTTAATTATTTTTTATTTATTTTTTACCTGTCTAGCATTAGATGGCTATCTTGCTACTTTCACATCTGTATTGTGCATGAATCATGCAGAAAAAAAACCCACAATGACGTACTAATTAAAGAATATTACATGTGAAGGAGTGCTACTGTATTAAATATCAGCACGACTGCTAAAAATATCACCGCCGTGCTTATATTCAGTACAACAGCATGACATCAAGTGTGATTTGTTTTTATACAATAGTTCTACAAATGGCAGTTATTCAACAACTGATCATGATTAGCTTGTTTATATAACCAATTAACAATCAGTGTTTATGCATCAGCTAAATCCTAATGATTCGTACGGTATTCCTGGCTAAAATAAAGATCTCTGTACTATTTAGCTCAATTATATATAATAATA
>JAOVVA010079935.1:0-12891 GCA_028565275.1 Leiocassis micropogon
AACTCTTGCATTTGACGTTAGCTTGTTTATAAAGTTTATATCCTGCACTTGGCTGTTATAAGATGTTATAAAGAATGGGCTACATTTAATTGATCATTAAATTTTTTTAAAAGGTTTAAAATTGTAACAAAACAAATCTGCACCTACGTATCGCAATACCTTATTGGAAAGTGACTGGTGATTTCCATCCCTAGCTTCTAACTCAATGAAGGGAAGCAGCAACTATGCTGTGTTGTCAGCTACAAGACTACATGTAATGTCTTTTCGGTCTACGGTGGTTAGAAAGACAGTAATTTTTCATGCATTTACTCAGCAGATATGAATATTCAAAAGTATTTTAAGAGCATATGGAGTGAAAGAGAGAGACACAAGCTTTAGACATCCAAACATACTAACCCTCCTCTCCATCTACACATATGTTGGCAAGTAAAATTTAGCTTTCTGCACCAAGTATACGAAATAACTTGAAAAACCCAGGAAGTGTTCTGACAAACAGTGCCATCTTTGTACACCAAAAAGTGTTTAATTCTTTTTTTTACTTCATCTTACACTTTACATATGGGTAGATGCAGGGGAAGATAAGTAGGTAATATTGTGTTAAAGGTCACATGTATTTGTTTTTTGCTAAATGTACTAATGACAAATGACAAAGTTGAATCTAATCTAATCTAATGTGGTATAACACCTCTGTGCTGGCAAGTAATACTGGTCCGTTCCATTTGCTACCATACCAACACAATATTATCAATACTACTCCATTTTGGTGTTATGGGAAATACTGTATAAAAAGTTTTTTTTCCCCCAAAACAATTGTCAAGAATGCCTTGGTATTACTAAAGCATTACAATTTCTCATTCCTGCAATTAAAGGAGCTAAACCTGTTGCGGCATAGCAGTGCTCCTGCGCACAACACATGCTTCATGAAGACATGATTTGTCAAGAATTCAAGTGGACCAAGTCCTGATCTCAAACCCACCAATCACCTTTGGGAGGAACTGGAATGCGAAATGCACACCAGGCCTTCGAGACATCAGTGCCTGATCTTACCAAATCCCCTGTGGCTCTAAACAGAAAAATCCCCACAACACTTTAAAATCTAGTGAAAAGCCTCATGAGGAGAACGGAGGTTATAAAAATAAAAAGTAAGGACCAACTATTTTTAAAAAACATACGGTTCTGGAACGGTTACATGTGGGTGTGATCGTCATGGTCAGGTGTCCCCATACTTTTGGGCATATGGTATACAATATTGTACTTTTTCTTATGTCATGGTCGTAAAACAAGTCTGTATATTTTTGTGTACAGTTAAAGTGGTTCATATCTTCAGACAGTTTAAACTGCAGATATTGGCTATGAACTTCATTCAGTACAATTTTTACATGGTGGAATAAAAGATGCATTATTTAAATGCTTGAAATGGAGCTTGGATCTGTAAGTGTTACTTTATCGTTGTGAGGGTGTGAAAAAGATGTGATCCTGTGTTTCACAGCTTCAAGAGCTCCCATGCCAGCACTGCTGAGATGCTGTATTAGCTAGAGCTTGGCTATAAACACGAAGCAGAAACATTTAACAGAAGAGAGACCAGAACAAGCCTGATTCTCACAAACCACTTAATTCAGGGCTACTGTCCTGCTGTCCATCACCAGGCTAAACCAGCCCTTCCGTGACCCCTATATTTTTTTTTGTTTTGTTTTTGTATCAACCCAGTATAGATCAATAAAGGATCACCTGAGAGGAGAAACATCCCTTTGGCACACTGCACTCTGTAAATGGGAAAGAAAACAAATAAGGGCCTCATGATCACCCAGTAATGACCAGGAGGCACGACTACAGTAAGTCCCCAACATAGGAACAAGTTCTGTTCCGAGAGCTTGTTTGTAAGTCCAATTTGTTCGCAAGTCCAACAATGTCTAGGTACTAAAATACTAACACACTAACACAATGTTTAGACACAGTATAAAACTATCATGTTCCATGATCTTGTCCTTTAGTGTGTGTGTGTGTCTGTGTGCGTTTGTGTGCGTGTGTGCGAACCTAAAGTAAGAAGAGAGGAGGAATCAGACCCTCCCCTCTTCTCGTCTTACACAGTAACACTTCCTCCTCTCTTATTTGAGTTTTTTTTTTTTTTTTTACACACACACACACAAAGACTGTTTTATCAGAGAAATTAAGCGCATACTAACGGAACCACTGCTGTAAAGTAAAAACAAAAAAATTTTACCTGCACAGACAAAGTGCAGGCTGATACAGAGAGGGAGAGAGAAAATGGATATTTAACCTCGATAACGAGACTTTCTTTTGCTTTACAGGCGTGCACACACGTGTGTCATAATAAACAATACACGCGCTGTACACACACGCATACAAACAAAATATGCACACATGTGGTCACAGTGTTATAATAAACAGTACACGTGCGCACAGATGTTGATTATACCAGTAAGAGATGCACACTAAGACCCAGCAGGGGAGACGATTACCCACAATTCCGCAGCGCAAGAGAGAAAAACCATTGGCTCAGATGTGATCCTGTGACATTCTGCGTCAAAACAGGAAGCGCATGCGTGATACATGATACTTGGTACTCATAAACCAAGACTTTAATAAAAAATTATTAAAACTCTTTGCTCGTCTTGCGAAACGCTCGCAAACCGTGTTACTTGCAATCCGAAGTTCCACTGTACTTTGGACATGTGACCTAACTTGTGCGATTAAACACGCACAAACACATGTTTGTATCTTCAGAAATTTTTTACTTGAATGTTCGTATGTAGGCGACTTGCCTGCAAGTCCTGAAAGCCCTTCCCCTCTTGGACAGGCAGGAAGATGCCAATTGCATGGGAAAAAAAAATCAAAGCCATTTTTTTCAGCTCAAAACCCAACTATGGCACTGGAAAGGAACCAAAAGTGTCCTCCAACCACGAGCATACAATTCTCATGAAACAATCCTGAACAATTAAAATAAGAGGAAGAACAGGCATGAACATGTGTGTGCAGAGGTGTGTTTTTGGAAGGAACAGTGAAGGGAGCGGCTCCATTTGCTTGAATTTTGAATTTCAAAACAGTTAGCTTCATCTAACGGCCTCCAAAACACCACCACAGCTGAAAATGGACTACTGTTTACATTGCTTTCATCCCATGAGGATTAAAAGTATAAACCGAGTCTCTATTAAGTCTTACAAAAACTAGACCATTGTTTTAGTGCCTGGTTTCCATAGCAAGGCGTTTCAAACATACAATTTTCAACCATACACCTATGCTACCAATAAATCTCTGCAATGCTGACTAGAATCATATTGAATGTGATATTTCTTCCATATCCACCAGTAGTTTTTAATACACGTCTCAAATACAACACAGACTAGGAACATGCATACAGACAACACAGCCTTAAATGAAACCTGCGAAATTTAGCTTGCATTACTTTTGAAATTCGGATACATGAAACAGGATTTACAAGAATAGACCAAGTTTTAATTATATGCCACAATATAGTTGGCTGAATTGGACTGCTTTCATTGCTAGGGTTTTGAAGTAGCAGAGGATAAAGTAGACAGGATGTCAATTGTGATTATTGAATGCCTTAAAAGAAGGTCCCAGCTGCAATACAGCACATCCAGCACTTATGAGTAATTGTGATCATAAATGAAGGGAAAAATAGTATCTGTTGCTATGGAACAAAACAGGAAGACACACTGTCAAAAAAGTCAAAAGGAAAAAAATCTCGATGCAACCTTTGTGTGAAATCTGTAATGCAGGAAAACAATACCCTGCTGCACGGAAACATCAAAAAAAATTCAATTCATGTAAGCTTTACTTACACCATAGCTGCTTAGATAACCTCATTAAAACTAAACACTGATTACTAAAGCAAGGAAGTCTTAGGTGGAATTAGGGCAGTCGTTTCACAGATTACAGGTTTCCCAATCAGTTACAACAGATTCCATATAGAATATAACACCTAGCTGATCATGACAGACAGACACACACTTTAACAAGTTCATCAAGTTCATGCCAAATTGTGAAATAGGGAAGGGAAACAAAGGCACATTCTCAGCTCAAACCCTGACCATGGTACAGGAATGGGATCAAAAGCGTCACCCAACCTCAAACCTATAAATCCCATGAAACAATACCGAGCATTCAAAAGTCCATACTGCAAAAGGAAGAAACTTTTGCTGTATGGACGTACAAGCTGACCTTATCAGAAATTCCACTAATTATGTAAATAGAAAGAAATTCAATCTACTGCCTGTAGGGATGTTTGCCCGAGTGTTCCACTAACCAGTGCCAAGAAAAGTACTAAAAATATACTTCGTGCAACAGTGCTCCTGGTTATCACCTTTCCCTCCTGTAGTGAAACTAACTTCAATTATTGCAGGAAGAGAAACAAATAAAGCCTCAGCAGAGAACAGTGTTAAGCAAATAATAGTGTTTAAGATAGGTCACAATCACAGCATTTCAGCTGTTACATATCGTGCTTTAGAGTGTTCGAGTCACTATGAGACCCACAGTTGGACTTTTACAAGGAAAGAGGAAGCATAAGGTTACATACCTTCCTCCTTTTCTGCATATGAACACAATCTCACTATATGCAAATGCCAAAGCAGAAATCAGTTAAACTAAACACACTGCATGTCAATCAGTTTTCTACACAGGACGCTTGTTTGACTGATGGTACTTCTAGTTAGTAACTTAGTGAACCAGTGTAAGGATGTATATAATGATAAAAAAAATCAAATGTAAATCGCTCTGGATAAGGGCGTCTGCTAAATGCTTAAATGTAAATGTTTTCCCGTAGCGCAGATATAGAATTGTCAGGGTTCATAGTAATATGTAAAACTTACAAGAACGTTTCTGCATTTTAGAAGCACAATACTTTGTTTTCAATGATGGATGACCACATGAGATATTCTGAATTAGTTGTGACTGTATATAATTATTTCATTACATTCAGTCAAACAAAAGATTAATGGTTGATATTTTGTTTACATTAATGACCAAATCTGTCCAGGTTTTCCCAAATATTTGATTTAGTTGAAAATCCTCACACAGCCCCTAATATAAAATAATCACACACACACACACACACACACTTTGCATGTCTAAGAGTGAACAGTAAGTGTCTAACCCTTTCTGACAGCAAGACCCTGCTTCTTGTTTACAAACAAGATCTTCCCATCTTGCTAGCATGCTGCTGATCCAGACTGTGGAATGAACGGACATTTCTGTACTTTACATCCGGAACGATGCCTGTGATGACCCAGATTGAACTCCACCACGAACATAAATTAGCTCAGTGTGCCATGTAACAGAAAGCAACTGGTCTAGAAGAGAACGGACTCTATAACAATTCTCAAGTGAAAACAATTCTACCTTACATCTAGTGTAGCGCTCAAATGGACTGATATTTACAAAAAGAATATTGTCGCAAGTAACATTGCTACATCATAGGACGTCTGTAATGCGGCTTATCAGCTGACATGAGATAAGCTATCTCTGTATAGATCTCAGAGAGTGGACTGACTGTCACGTCCATGCCAAAGGTTTCATACACACTATATACAACACTTATGAATACAAACTGTTTTTGCGCAACTTCTGGTAAATATCTTAATTTTTCTAGTTTTATACTTTTTTAACTCTACCAATACTTGATTTGGTGTTGGTTTAGAACAGAGATCAAAGAGTGCACCTCTAATATAAAGAAACAATCACACCTCCTTTACAGGGTGTAGGAGAATTATCTGGGGATATTTCAGGGATCCTGAGAGATTCAACAGCCATAAACACAGGGTAGGTAAGCATAAAGCCTTTCCCTGGTTACAAATACAATAAAGTCAAAAGTTTGGACACAACTTCTAACTCTATGGTCGTTCTTGATTTTTGTTTCTTTCTACATTATCAAACAATGTTCAAGGGAACAAAAATATGCAATAATCTCCTTTGAATAGTTAATATTGAGGTGTGTCTACTACTCTGTAAAGCAGCCTTCTTCATAACGGCTCTAACCTGTGGTGCTGTTAATCTGCGATTTGTGAACTGTTGTAAGTCTAAATCAACAACTTCTCTGCAGCAAAGGTAAGTTTTTGCTTGCTTTCCTGGGATGGTCTTCATTAGAGCCAGTTCCATCATAATGCTTGATGGGTTTAGCAAAATGCACTTGACAGTACTAGTCTTGCAAGAACTTTATCACCTAATGCCATGTGTGTTATTGAGTTATTTCATCATTTTGGAAAAAATAAAAATAAAAATCTAGTATTGTTCCGGAATGTAGAAAATGAAACTGTGTCCAAGATTTTGTCTGATGGGGAAAAGTAAGACAAGATGCCCACTCTAAGGAATATTTCATTTATCTTGTACAGGAAGCTGCTTTGGTGGATGAAGCATAAACTCCCACAGTACCGTAATATTATCGGCAGCTAACAGCATAAAGAGTTTAGTGGTTAACACTGTCGCCTCGCACCTCCAGGGTCCGGGTTCAAGTCCCACCTCTGGGTCTGTGTGCATGGAGTTTGTATGTTCTCCCCGTGCTTGGTGGGTTTTCTCCTGGTACTCTGGTTTCCTCCCACAGTCCCAAGACATACAGATTAGGTTAACTGGCATCCTACCATGGTAGTAAAAACCACAGGAATCACCAATGGTTATCACCATTGGCCTTCATGGTCCCTAGTTGCACTAAAGAGGTTCCTAGATGGGTGGGTGGATGGAACAGGACAACTATGCATGAATGTGTTATCCATTGTAAAAAATCATATCACTCGGTCTACATAATGACACGGCATCCATGTATCTACTGTATAATTGTATATAACCAGGGAAGGACTGTGTACATCATCCCACCTCTTGATGTACAACTAATCCAGTGTGAACAGGACTAGTCGGACCACACTGGGGAGTGTAAAGCAGCGTCACTCAATCTTTCTCACTCCACAGCAGCATTTACCTCATCAAGCTTTAAAACATAAAACAAACACCTTACCGATTCCGTAGGCTTTAGCGAACAGCCAGCGCAGGTTAGCCGCTATCTTAGCCCGGGCTGAGTCGTACATCTCCAGCGGGGTGATCTCCACCGCCTCGCCAACCGCCTCCATCTTCCGTCGTGTGCTGCTGCTGTCTCCTCCATCCCCCAAATCCAAGTCCATTCTGAGACCACGTCCTACAACAAAACACCAGCGGTGGCTTTACCTCAGTGTCCTGTACCGCTTTACGCTCTATCTGCTCATTAACGCTACCTTCAGAACAAATGCACCGACAGCGGGGACAACTCGGCAGCGCTAGGCCGGGGAAAGTCCAGCTCTGTAGCGTTAGCTCTCATAACAGTAACGCTATGCAAATAAACCAGCACCCTAAACGTCCCGCTGAGCTCGGGTTTGTATAAACAAATCCGAATGCTAATGAAAAAACGACCAGATAATACAGGCGGTTGAAGACTAAAGAGCTAGCAAAGCTGCTACTTTGTTAGCCAGCTAACGTTAGCTGCCGTCTGAGATGACGCGCGGGCTAACTATAGCCAGGTACGCTAACAAGGAGAGTCTTCTATCGAAGGATCTTACCGAGAATGGGTCTGTTAGCAGGCTCGCGCTCTTTACGTTAGTAACTAAAATCAGTTTCCTGCATATGTTCCGGGTGTAACTGAGCGCCCTGGACTGACGAGCAGAAGGGGCGGTTCCAAATAAAGCCTCGCTTCGAGGCCTGTATCGTTTCCATGAGCGTGACAAGCCCAATGACATCACCACTGACGCGACCAATCAGCATCCTTTGCTACACAGCTATTATTTTTGAATGGAGCTGCGAAGAAAGAAGCACAGTTTAGTAACAGAATGCAGTCAGATTTTTTTTTTTTCATGTAAGACAGCAGGTGGCATAGTGGTTAGCATAGTGTCCTCTTGCACCTTCAGGATCGTGGGTCCAGTTCCCATCTTAGTTTTGTGTGCTTGGAGTTACATGTACTCCTCTTGCTTGGTAAGTTTCCCCCCACAGTTCAAAGACATGTAGATTAGACTAATTGGCATTCTCAAACTGCCTGTTGTGTGTGTGCCCTGCAATGGATTGGCACCCTGTCCAGGGTGTACCATGCCTCGTACCCTAAATCTCCTGGGACAGGCTCCAGGCCTCTACACCAAGGTTAAGAATAATGAATTAATAGGGATATGTAGTGGCAAGTAATATTTCATACATCATCGACAGTTGTCAGTATGTGTGTGTGTACAGGTATATAGATGTATACACTATATTGCCAAAAGTATTCACTCGCCTGCCTTCACATGCATATGAAATTGAGTAACATCTAATTCTTAGTTCTTAGGGTTTAATATGATGTTGGCGCACCCTTTACAGCTTCTTACAGCGATAACATCTTCATATCTTCTGGGAAGGCTTTCCACAAAATTTAGGAGTGTGTTTATGGGAAATTTTGGCCCTTCTTTCAAAAACGCATTTATGAGGTCAGACACTGACGTTGGACGAGAAGGCCTGGCTCGCTGGCTCCGTTCTAATTCATCCCAAAGGTGATCTGTCGGGTTGAGATCAGGACTCCGTGCAGGCCAGTCAAGTCCTTCCACACCAAACTTACGCATCCGTGTCTTTATGGGCCTTGCCCCTTGGGCTCAGCCCCTTTCTTCCAGTGAAAGGAATTCTTAATGCTTCAGCATACCAAGATATTTTTTGACAATTTCATGCTCTCAACTTTGTGGGAACAGTTTGGGGATGGCCCCTTTCTATTCCACTGCATCTGCAAGGTCTCTCAGAGGCAAATTTCATAGCAGACGGGGTTTTAATATGTGCTGTTCAAACTATTTTGAAGAAGTACAATCCTGTAAAATGTTGAGTGACTGTACAGTAGACCCAGTAGTCGGCCAAGGACTCTTAATGTAGCAGATGTAAGACACATCATGCTTACTTCCATTTGACATCAGAAGATGTCCAGCAGTGCCATCAGCAAAAAAGCTGTCTTCATGGAAGAATACCTCCGATGTGGAAACAAGGCTAAGCAACTCAACTATGCACAAATAGATAGGAACTGGGGTACAAAAAAGTCAGCAGATGCTCTGGACTGATGAGTCAAATTTTGTAATATTTGACTATAGCAGGAGGCAGGGCTGAAGGGCTGGAAAACAGTACAATAATGAGTGCCTGAAGGCAACAGTGAAGCATGGTTGAGGTTTCTTGCTACAGTAGTTGGTTGCTAGATTTCTGTAAATTAAGTTGGAAATGTATAATTTTTTTAAAAAATTGGTCAGGACTCCGTGTTGTGTCCACAGTGCAAAAAAAATACAGGCAGGTAGTTACTTACCCATAATGCAATATCATCAGGGCAACATTTGATTGGATCCATATTTATTTTGCGGCAGGACAACAACCCCAAACATACAGACTCATTAAGGACTATCTTCAAAAAAGAGAAGAACAAGGAGTCCTGGAAATGATGGTTTGCCCCCAAGTTGATGGTTTGTGTGCAAGTTGAATTTATACAATTTTGGGGTGGTCACACCAAATAATGATTTGATTTGGATTTTTCTTCTGTTCATTTACTTTCTATTTTGTTAACTGATGAAATAAACTATTACCACTTCTATTTTGGAAAGTATTCTTACTTTACTTCTTACTTTACAGCATTTTTTGACACCTGCCTAAAACTTTTGCAATGTCCTTGTGTGTATACAATACTACATGTACAGTATGTATATATACAAAAAACAAGCAAGCAAAAAATATATATAGGTAGATTTGATAAAGATTAAGTTTTTTCTTAAAATGACTCCAGCGCATTAAAATTCACTTATACCACTTCAGCACAGTTATTTCAGCGGTGAAAATATTAAGTAGTAGATTATTCAATGCAGCAAATAACTGTTCATAACATTGCTTTTCCTCAACATTTTGATTTCACTAATGGTGCAGGTTAAACTTCAGGGCCGGTATTCACAAAGCTTCTTAAGTCTAAAAGTTGCTCCTAGTGATGAAATTTAAGAAAATTCTTAGAATTATGACATTTTCTTAGAATTTCCCCTCAAATTTAGGACTAAATATTAGTAAAGATAAAAATGATTCACGAAACATCTTAGCCCTAAAAACAGCTCCTAAGGTAAAAATTGTTCAGAGTAGAGAGGAGGACTTTTAAGAGGTTTAAGAGTTTCACTAAACATAAAAGTAAACAGTGCTCTTCTGTCCAATTTGGTTTTCTTGATCTTTTACTTCCTTCCATCTCTTTACGATTATTGGCTACATAACATCCAAAAGTTTAACTTAAATAGACTGTCCTGCAATCATGTGAATTGGTAAAAGCTGAGCCATTCTGCTCCCATCAATCTGAAATGGATTACAAGTAATAAAATCAGTACGGTAAATACATGTAAGAACTTAAAAGTAGTAAGTATTCCGTGGAAATTGGTTGCTTCAAATGTAGACACATTTTCAACAATCGGCTGTTTTAATTTACTTTAAGATATTTAGCCTATAACAGACACTTTGCATAAAGTAGCCTGTAGTAACGATTATACAATTTCTTTATATACAAACATTATGATTTCACTGTCTATTCCATTATCATATATTCTATTTTCACAAATAGAAATCGAAATAGAAGAAAGCACATTCTAAGACCTTTACAGATTTTTTATCAACCAATCACAGTCCTTGAATTGTTGCATCATCCCTAGTCAACCACACCTCCTCACTAAGATAAAGGTTTTTGTACTTTCCTTACTCAGAGTCCCTCTGAGAAGTTTCCTAAATCACTTTTAGTCTAGGACTCCCAGCTAGGGCCTTTTAGGCTAAAAAACTTTGTGCATACATACCCAGATATCTACTGTAAGTACTGCAAAAGATTCTATGAAGTCTAGTTGGATCTGGTTGATTTGTGGGAGTTGGGCTCCTAAGTTCCAGTAAAAGGAACTCTTAATGCTTTAGCTCTAACTTTGTGGGCACAGTTTGGGGATGGCCCCTTCCTGTTCCATCATGACTGCGCACCAGTGCACAAAGCAAGGTCCTTAAAGACATGGATGAGCGAGTTTTGTGTGGAAGAACTTGACTGGCCTGCACAGTCAACCTAATAGACCACCATCGGGGTGCATTAGAGCGGAGATTGCTAGAACATCAGTGTCTGACCTCGCAAATGCACTTCTGAAAGAATGGTCAAAAATTCCCATAAACGCACTTCTAAAGAGTTGAAGATGTCATAGCTGCAAAGCATGCGCCAAAATCATATTAAACCCTATGGATTAAGAAATGGATGTTACACAAGTTCATATGCATGTGAAGGCAGGGGAGCGAACACTTTTGGCAATATAGTGTATGAGACTAAACCTCCCCCAGGAAGAATAAACATACATTGATCTTTCCATACATCTTTGAAGGTTCAGTTTTAACATATTACTATTGGGTTTTTTTTGGAGTAGGCCATGCTGTGTCGCGTTTTTGTTTCTGTTTCTTGAGGATTTTGGTGGCTTGTAGGTGCATTTCCGTCACCATGCCCACCTCGAATGAAAAAGCACTAAATTAGTAAAAAAAAAAAAAAAAAAGAAAGCATTAGATGTGGCATAATCTGGCACATGACTGCTCATAACCGTAACTTCAGGCAAATACCTAAGTACTGCAAAAGGTTAATTAAATTCTGTCCAGCCAGTTTTGGTTGGACAGACATACAGACCTAAAACTGGTTGCTTGGAGACTGGTTTTGGGTCCTCCAATGTATGAAATGTAAAGATATTATTGAAAGAGCAAGTTCTGACCAATGTACAGACAAAACCTTATATACAGTAAATACATACAAGAAGTGTATAACAACATTCAGACAGTGAGGCTGACCATCCTTTAAAAAAAAGTGGCTGGTTAATATAATTAATTCACTAAGCAATATAAAAGTTCAAAAGTTTGGAAACACCTGTTAAACATTTGGACACAATTTGCTTTTATTTTTTACATTCCAAAAACAAGGATTTTTTACATTCTAAAACTGGAGATTTCAAAACTATGAAACAACACATAGGGAATTAGGTAATTAACTAACAACAACAACATTAATAACAACAGTAAGTTGTTATTTTAAGACAGTGCAAGAACAGTATTGTCAAATGCATTTGCTAAACCCATCAAGCCCCAAAAACCCCACCAATTAACAGCATTAGAGCTGTTATGAAAGCTTACATCTCAATACCAAATGATACATCTCAATATCAACTGATCAAAGAAAATTATTGCATATTTTACAGTGTAGAAAGAAATAAAAATCAGGAAAGTCCTTTTGACTGATAGAGTACAGTATATATATTATATATAATATGGTAATAAATGTAATGTAATATAACATAAATGGTTATATATATATATATAGATATAATATAGAAATATAGAAAACAAATGAATATAGAAAATAAATTTCCACTAATGGGAAAAATAATAGTATCTAAACTGACAAACATATTTATGATATTATATATGTTAAATACTATTATATACAGTACTATATAGGCAAGTTGTTCACTGCTATTCAAGCTTAACCTTTTAAAAACAATAATATGACTTTTGTCATAGTTTTTAATAATAGTTCATAAAAAATGGTATATCAGGCCATTGTAGAATAAACCTACAACCTGACATTAATATTAAAAAGGCTTTATGGAGCATTTGTTTGGTAGGCAATAAACAATTATTTACTAATCATTAAATAATTGAAAATAAATAATGTTTCAACAATAATACTTAATACTTCATTAATTTAGCTAAATGTAAGAATTAGGTTTATTGCTATAAATCTAAAATAGAGAGAAAAATAGAGTGAGAAACATTAATGAAATAATGAATATAGAGACCTGAAAATGTGGTAATGTTTGAGTGTTGTGTTAATTCAGGCCAGCAGATGGCGCTTTATGAATGATAATCTGCGGTGTT
>JAOVVA010079946.1:0-12890 GCA_028565275.1 Leiocassis micropogon
GCATTCCTTTACAATGTAGAAAGAAATAAAAATCAGGAGCGATCATGGAGTTAGAAAGTGACCCCAAACTTTTGAACGGTAGTATATGTTCAGCCATTTTGAAGAGATGTCGCAAAAGTGGCCATTTTTCAGAGTTATATTGTCTCACTTCCAACAATAATCATTTAAAATACAAAGTATTCATATTTTGTTATGAGTATTGATAGTAAAATTGGTATGAACCTCTAGAAGCATATGACCTGTGAAAAAGATAAGCCTAGTCCAACCTCCTGCTGCACGGTCGGCTTAGTGAGCAGCACTGTGGCCTCGCACCCCCTGGGTCTTTTTTTGCATGTTCTCCCCGTGCTTGGTGGGTTTCCTGCGGGTTCTCCAGTTTCCTCCCACAGTCTAAAGACATGCAGATTAGGCTAATTGGCATTCCCAAATTCCCCGTATCATATAGAGTAACTCAAAGTTGTTAAGTTGTGTGTGGGATGGAACATGGACGGACCAAAATACCAAAAAATACCAAGGTTCAATCTACAATGCTAGAAACGAATCACAACATCACAATAACAACATCACATTTTGGTACATTTTAGCATAATACTATGGGGGTGTGTTTACTTCTTGCACATCTGTGTATCTAATCATTGAGATAATTTTTCAGACTATTTCTCTGGCATGGTTTGAACCTCCTCCCGATCTGGTCTGATCTAATGTGTTCTGACACCCATGCATCATCAGGTAATCTAATAAACACACTCACAATTCCTCATGATAAACTGCATCATCGCACACCTTCCAGACATGTGTGTGAGTGTATGTGTGTGTGAGTGTATGTGTGTGTGTGTGAGTGTGTGTGTGTGTGTGTGTGTGTGTGAGTGTGTGTGTGTGTGTGTGTGTGTGTGTGTGTGTGTGTGTGTGTGTGTGAGTGTGTGTGTGTGTGTGTGTGTGTGTGTGTGTGTTGCGTGTACCGAAACAGCGTGAGTCTCACACGTTAATAACGTCCGTGTTGTTATTGCCTCACACACGCCTCAGAGGCCCAGAGAGAGTTTCTCATTCTTCTGCTTCAGGATGAAAAATGAATCATCTCTTTGTTCTTCCCACTCGGACCTGAGGATCATCAGCGGCCCGGCTGTGAGCTGGCGTCAGGAGCAGGACTCGAACACGGTCAGAGTGGGTTTCAGAAATGTCTAATAAAATTAATTTATTGGGTATTATAACAACCAATAATAATTAATAATAGTATTAAATCTCTTCTTTTTATTCTTCGTCATTTGTCTGATTTTTTTATTTTTTATTAAACAAACATTTACTGTAATATTTACAACCTGTTCATTGCAACCCTTCAAGTAGAAAACAAGTAGAAATGAAGTTATAAAATGTTATAAATCATTTAAAAAGTTAGAAATAATACAATTATATAAAATAATGACTACACATAATAATTCACAGTTTCCCCTCAAACAACCAAAGAAATAGATTTTTTTAAATAATTGACTGTGAGGGGGCCGTGTGGTGGTGTAGCAGTTAGCACTGTGGTCTCACACCTCCAGGGTCAAGGGTTCGATTCTCACCTCGGGGTCTGTTTCCAGGGTGTACCCCACTTTGTACCCCAAGTCTCCTGGGATAGGCTCCAGGACCCGCGCCCCCCTCACCCCCGCCCCCCAACCTGTATACAGTATAAAGGGCTACAGAAGGTGAATGTGGGATTTTTAAGGGTGCCAATAATTTGTTTTCTTTAAGACAATATATAAGGTTATTTTGATTTAAAAGAATTACTGCTCATTTTCAGAAGGTGTACTGTAGAGAGCAAAAGTTTTCACACCCTTATGTAGCATTTTTGAAGCCATCATAAAAACATTATTCATGTTGACATTATTCAGATGTTCATCATTTTTTTTCCAGGGTGAAAAGAAGCGCTGCTGTAAGGGACCAAAGTAAAACTCTTGATGGTCATGTGGGCCGCTCGACTCTGTGACATCACGCACTGTGTGACGTTAATCTCCTACGACTTGTCTATCCGTTGTTCCTGAAACGTTACGATGCACTTGTAGCATCTAAAATGTCATTTGATCTCCACCATGAAACTCGTGCTAAACCACAACCTGTCTGCCTACGACACCTCGCGGCTCGCTATAGACCTCGCTATAGACTCCTCATGACCTGCTACTGTTTTCTCTCGAACCCTCCACTGGTTTTTGTCCTGTTCCACATGAAGGGCAACCCTTCAGTTTTTCACTGGAACACTCGAGACTCCTTCTGTACAAGTTGTATAAATTGCAGAAAACTTCAGTTACACACATAGATTTTTCATTATATCTATTGTAATTTTATACACATAATCTTCTTCATGATGTACAGTATGAGGGAACAACTGTTCATAGCTGCTATAATGTAAATTAAAACATTTCTCTTCATCAAATAAACATTTTGTTTATGTAGAGAATGCATCCTGCAGTGTTATTAGAATTACAGTGCTTACACACACACACACACACACACACACAAACACACACACATACATACACATTACTCTCGCATGTCCAATTTACAGTGTGTGTCGTTTCCAAAAACCAAACTGCCACCAGCGAGATGGAGGAAGCCCCGTGGGTGTGACTGAGGAACCTGTGAATGAGCTTTTCACTTATTTCCTTGTTTGTGTGTGTTTTTAATATATCTATAACACTTAGTTTTGTAATGCAATTAGTGTGTGTGTGTGTGTGTGTGTGTGTGGAGTCACAGGAGTCACATTAACGTAGTAATTAGTAAAGAATGGATTATTTAGGGTCGCGTCAGGAACTGTAAATGTGGTGTAATTAGTTTAAAGCCTATTGTGTGTTGAAAGAAGTGTGTTTAAAAAAAGAGAGAAAAAAAGGTGAGAAAGGGATGGCGAAAGGGAGGAAGGGAGAGATAGAAAGGGAGTTCCACCTTAAGGAGAAACTTATAACCTTATAACAGGGTGTATCTTTATAGGATGGAGTTTAAAGTTCTTTTTCTTATGAAAGCTCACTCACTCACTCATCTTCATTATCGCTTTATCCTGTATTCAGGGTCATGGGGGCCTGGAGCCTATCCCAGGAGACTTAGGAAACAAGGTAGGGTACATCCTGGACAGGGTGCCAATCCATCGCAGGGCACATACTGTACACACACACTCACACACTACGAGCAATTTGGGAACGCCAATTAGCCTAACCTGCATATCTTTGGACTGTGGGAGGAAACCGGAGTACCTGGAGGAAACCCACCAAGCACGGGGAGAACATGCAATCCGAGACGGGAATCGAGCCTGGCCGGGAATCGAACCCGGACCCTGGAGGTGCAAGGCGACAGTGCTAACCACTAAATATAAATATAATATAAACATAATGTTCTCTCAGGTCGTTTAATTATCCACTAAGCACTTCACACAGACACTCACACAAATACACTCTCACTCACACACACGCACACACACACACACACACACACACACACACACACACACACACACACAAAGAGGTCTTTTACTGACACCACAAACAAGAAACCAATGAAACACACACTAACAGGAGACAGGAACATTACCCACAATCCTCCTCTCACCAATATGGACAGCCAATGGAGAACTTTACATGTTAACGCTTGAGATTAATGTTCCCCCAAAGTGTATGTATGTATGGGGATAATCCCAGGGAATCTAATTGGCTTGCTTAAGGCCCGGCCAGTACAAAAAATAAAAAAGGGCAAACAGCAGGAAATGTTTCTCTCCCAGGTTGTTTGTTTGTTCCCATACTGGGGAACAACTGAATGTCTAAAAGTGACTCAAACGTGAATTTTTGCTTAATCGCTCCCCTTTATTGCAATTAGTCACAGATGACTGAATGATAATTATGTACCTTTATAATGAATTTAAAGCCCTGCTATAAAGCTAATTTGAGTCAATTAAGAAAAAAGTTATTGAGGCTAGTTCTGTGGCCTTGCACCTCCAGGGTCGAGGGTTCGAGTCCCACCTCAGGTCTGTGTGAGTGGAGTTTGCATGTTCTCCCTGTGCTTGGTGAGTTTCCTCTCAGTCCTCCGGTTTCCTCCCAGAGTCCAAAGACATGCAGATTGGGCTAACTGGCGTTCCCAAATTGCTCGTAGTGTGCACGTGCTTGTTCCCTGCGATGGATTGGCACCCTGTCCAGGGTGCACATCGTCTCGTGTCCCGGGTCTCGAGTCCCCTGGGATAGGCTCCAGTCCCCTGTGACCCTGTGCACAGGATAAGTGCTACAGTATAGAGAGTGAATGAGTAAGAGAAAGCTAGTCTGAATATCATTTGATTTACTACAACCCTAGTTAGAGTATTAGCTAGCTTGCATCAATGCTATGTACTCAAATATTTGAGCAACACTATTTTAAGCATTTTGCAATAAAAAAAGGTAAATAATATTACCCAGTTTGCTACAATGCCAGTTTTAGTGTTAACTGACTACAACACTCATTAAAGTATTAGAATATTCAAATATGAATTTAAGCATTATGAGGTTAACTACAACACTATGAATAAATAAATAAAATGCAATTCTCTTGTCCTGATGTCCTGAATCATGTAAGATTTAAATGTTCTCACAGGACATTATTTTTAAAGCTCTTTGTGTTGTCCATTACTGAATTTTATACAGAACCTGTTCCTCGATGCTCTTTAATATCATGCACTGCGTCCTTGTAACAGTAACACTAAAGAGAGTCATGTTACAGCTTATTCTATAAAAAAAAAATCTTTCTTTCTTTTTTCTTTTTTGCATTGTAAAAAAAAGTGTGCTTTTATTTAAATTCAAGAGAATAAGAAAGCAAGAGTGTTGTGAACCGGAGATTTAGGTAAAGAGATTGTGAAGAGAGAGAGAAAGAAAGAGAGCGAGAGAAAGAGAGAGAGAGAGACTGCATGAGACACTTAACTTCTAAGGAGCATGGTGGCAGTGTTGAACAATGGTGGGGGAATCACCAGCATCAGACCTGTGATGCAACAGTTCAACGACATGCAACAGTCGTTTTGCTGTCCGTAGGCAAAATAGAGATCACGTAACCCTGAAAAACACCCTGAAACTGTCTGAAGAACCTGCTCTCCTGTGTTGGGAATTTATACTCTCCTGACTTCTGCATGCAGGCTAGTGGAAATGAGACTCTAGCTGTGCTGTACTGCCCCGCCCCATTGCCACATGCCCCAGGCTTTCCAGAATGATGGTCCTGAACCGGAGCTGTTCTTTCAGCACCACGCTGGCAAACGAGGTCCCGCTGTCAGAGCGCTCCCCCACAACTCCGAGCCATCTGCTGGTGAGGCCCACATGGTGTAAGTTTTTGACAGTCCATCTATATTTCCATGTTACGTTCCAGCCTGGTGTTTAACCTAGAAGAAGTCTTGCTGTGAGATGAACCAACAGGTTGTGCAGGTTATTACGGTCCTTGGCCCTCACTGTTCATTTCTGAATGGCATGGTCTGTCACCAACCCACAAGGTGCAAGGTAGCATTTAAATTCTTCGGTTCTTTATTTTATGGTAAGTGGCTTCATGCTCTTCGACTGGCGTGAGTTTCATACTGACATACGAGAGTACGCAAATTTCTAAAATTTCTGGGAAAGCACCACCCCCAGACCTCCAGACAAATGAAAGGGCAGTAAAATATGGGCTTTTTAGGATGGAAAAACTGGTGAAGTCTTGCTTTCATGCCACTCTTCATTCTTAATCTAGTTTACGCTATCTGACTCCCCTTTTTGGTGAGATCTAAAAGTGGAGTGGAGCTACAGAGAAGTTATTCATGAAATGCCCATAGTACCCCACTAACAAGGCATGTACCTGCTTCTTCAACTTAGGCTGACAGCCTCCACTATCCTTTATCTGTAGTTTACTGGCTCCCCAAGTGATCTGATTAGCCTAGGTATTGTGCCTCAGTCAGCATTCCTTGGTGTTTGCTGTGAGCCCAGTCCTCTGGAGTTAGGTCAGCACTTCGCCCAAGTCATGCAAGTGGTTGTCCCATATAGCCAAGTTAACGATAACATCATCTAGGTACATAGCAGCAAATGTCCAAAAGAAGCAGGGGACTATGCCCATAAGGCACTGGAATGTTGTTGGCACCTGATAGAGTGGATGAAAAGGAGAACCAGGTCTTTTGCTATGTTTTTAAGGGAGCTTTGTGAAAAGAAACATTTACCTTTACAGCATTTGGCAGACAATTATCCAGAGTGACTTCATAGAGCTCAACAATGGCAACCTGGTGGTTCGGGATTGCATAAGCCACTATGAATATAAAAGGATAAATATAAAAAGTATGTACCATAGTGGCCTTTCGCAGATTTCTGTAGCAGGTCCATCACAATTCTTTTAAGGTTAATTATGGGGAGAGATATTAGTGCGGTGTGCACAAGAATTTGGGTGCAGTCCTGAGGCACTATTGGCAGTGCTGACAGAAGGCCTTTACTTAAGCCTCGAGTCAAGGCCAGTGAGACTGATCCTAAATCTTCTTAAATGTGTTTTGGGCTGATTGATGGCTGCCTAGGGGATGCCTAGGGATGTGAGTGGGCCAGGTGAATGTCAGTGTTGACCTTGGGATGGGGTATCACCAGCAGGTTGCATTCTAAAATGTCATTTTGTGGGCAAATACAGCAGCCCAGCATGAATTATAAAGCAAGAGGCAGATTTTGGCTCTCCATTCAGACAGTCGCTGCCCTTCTGTTCCTGGTCAAAGTTTCCTTTTTGGGTTAGCATTGTTGGAACTCCAGAGACAAAGGACAGGTGGCAGGGATGGACTCACCTTCCAAATCTTCATCTGCTCCATTATAATCTGCTCCATGCAAGTGAAGTGTGGTTCATTGGGTTTGAGGTGAAGGTGTCAACATCGCCTCCATCAGTTCCGCTCAGACCTTGGTAGCAGAAGTCTTCTGTAAATCATTACATAGGTTGAACTTACACGTTTTCTTTCTGGATCGCAACCCAGAACACATGCCAACACCAAGCTTTGCTCCATGGACCTGCGCCACTCACCATGGCGCCGCCAAAACCATTGTTCTCCTTCAGAACTTCACTAAGACTGCATACTCTTAACATTGCTTGCTAAACGTTTTGCTAAATAAGACGTGTTCGTGATTCTAGTTCCTGTGTTTTCCCTTCGCTTGTCAAACCCATTACACTTCATGAGGACAGTGGGAGACAAAGGACAGGAAAAATCTTTCCTTCCCTCCATGCCAAGACCCAGGGCAGCCAGCATGCATTCTACCTTATTTATTTAAATTTTTTTGTTTAATTTGGTACAAAATCAGTGTGATAAAATGTTTTTTATAAAATTTAGATGAACATTTATATGTGTATTAATTAGAAAAACTGAAAAGGTTTACTCTCTAACACTAGTTTGCGTTAATCATGTTACTGGGTGCCAATATTTTTACACACACATTAATGTGATGGATTAGTGCCATCCAAAACAGCAGCATGGTGTCTACAAATTGTGTTACAGGAAGCAAAATAAATCTAGTTCACACACACAAACATGCACATGCACATGCAGGGGTGTTGGCCTACATTTACAAATCTCACACACTACTGCAGTGAGATTAATCCCACCACACACACACACACACACACACACACACACATACACACACACCCACACCCACACATAGATGCACTCAACAGACAAAAATACACTTAAAGACACATCATGCAAAAACACACACTAGTACACACAAGCAGAAGATAAAAATACACATAAACTTATGTATACAAAAGTTTGTGCAAAATTTGTGTACTTTTCAGATGGAGGAACGTGTGCTAGCTGTGTGACTCTGATGGCGTGTGAACCGAAACTACCTTATACTGCAGTGTGGGAAAGTTACATTCATCCATCCATTATGCATCCACCACTGGTACCAACCCATCACACACACACACACACACAGTTTGAAAAACCCAAGGAGAACATGCAAACTTCACACACACACATTCGGCGAGATCTGAACCCCTGACGAGAAGACAGGACTGAGCACTGAGGCACAGTGAAATATTTCAGATTTGGGATTCTTTGTGTTTATCCCATGTGAATGCTGATGTTGTTCCCGCTCAGACTCATGGGAAATGCTGTGCTTGATTCACTGGGAAGTGAGAAGTCCGAACTGCAAAATATATCATTTCTTTCGAGGACGCCTTCATAAACGTGCTAAACCAAAAGGCTAACCAGCTAACATCAGTTAAGCATTTATTTCTTTTCTCAGATCAGATAAGTATACTGTATATGCATGTGTGTGTGTGTGTGTGTATTTGAAATAGTTACAACTATTTAAAGTAGCGAGGTGATACGTTATTTACTGTTGGTGTGTGTGTGTGTGTGTGTGTGTGTGTGCGTTGCCACACCACATACTAAGCTTGTTGGGTTAAGGAGACCTTTTGGACTCTCTGAGTTTTATTTAGTGTATTTTATTTAGTGTACTGGACCAGAGTGGTACTTAATTAATAAATAATAACTAACCATACTTAACTAGACGTGTGCACTGAGCTTATCCTCGTGTTCGGACCACACCTAGATGATTTCTGAATAATCCTCAAACTCAAACCTAACCTAAGGAACAATCCATTCTTTTTTATCGGATGGATTTTTCTCTTCGTGTCCTTTCCGAGCCATCCCTCATTTATTTTTAACGTGAAGACGGGGGTAAGTGCTAAGTTTGTGCATCAGTGTGTCAGTCTGTGAACTCGAACAGACAGCATGAAGTCTCACACCATCCTCTTCTCACCTCTAAGGTTATATTTACACTAAGGTTTATTCATTCATTAAACACCTTTATAAAAAAAAAAAAAAGTGAGGCAGGATTTAATTTAAGCACTGTGTTAAGCAGCTGTGCACTGAGAGTTTTCAAATAATAATAATAATAATAATAATAATAATAATAATAATAACTTGGTAGTATAGGCCAGTGGAGTAAAAAAAAAACTTTAATTGTTGCTATAGAAACAGGAACACATTAGACCTACTGTACTGCTGTTATAGAAAAAACACCTTCTGACCAATCACAATCCAGAACTCGACTGTGATCAGAACTTCCTACACTGAACTCATAAAGAAAATAAAAAGACACTTCAGTGTGTCTTCCGGATGAGCCCCCGGCTCAGAGTCTGACGTGAGCGGCTGCTTATCGGTCACGTGTCAGTGCGACATTAACGCAGGGTTAATAAAGGTTTTTTGGTGATGGAGACGAGACTCCTGCACGTTTCCTGCCAGGGCAGCCGTGACGAGACGATCCACTGCAGCTGATAACAAGATACACGGAGAAGCGCAGAGATCTCCTGACACTCCGTCAGTTAAAGTTACAGTTTTATTCATGTTGCTGTCAGTGTCTTCAGCGCCTCAGCAGTTAATTATAAACCCGAGTACAGTCGGCACAGCGGGAGAAAAGTTTTAGTGCATTATAATGACAGCGTGCTCCCCTAATGCAGCGGCACAGCTTCTCGGCTCTGTCACTGGACTTCACTTTAAATGGCACCTGGTTCAGGTTAACTTTTTCTAGTCACACTGGAGGCGAGTGACTGTACACTCTGACACGGGTACACCTGACAAGCCACAGAAATACATCATGATGTTTATTAAGAAACAAGGGGTGTTTAGAATCATGTGATCACTTTGGCAGTTAGGGTGAAAACCGAACAATCATCAGAGCTTATTTTCTGATAAATAGACACAAACAAAAAAATACACAGTGATGTAGTGGTTAGCACTGTTGCTTCGGAGGGTTTGAGTCCCATCTTTGGTCTATGTGTGCTTGGTGGATTTCCTCCTGGTGCTCTGGTTTCCTCCCACAGTCCAAAGACATGCAGATTAGGCTAACTGATGTTCCAAATTGCCCGTAGTTTGGGAATGAAAGTGTCTTTGCACCCTGTGATGAATTGACAGCCTGTTCAGGGTGTACCACGCCTCGTGCCCCAAGTCCCCTAGGATGGGCACCAGGCCCCCTGTGAGGCTGTACAGGATAAGAGCTGTTAGAACTTGGACTAAACCGGTATACATCTGTAGCAACCATATAAATAAAAGAGTCAGAACTCGCTCTTTCAATGATATTTTTATGTTTAATACATTTGAGGACCAGAAACCAGTCTCAGAAAAGTTATGTCTGTCTATCTGTTTACCTGTCTGTCCAGCAGAATTTGTCACAGTATCACACAAAACTGTCTGGACAAAATGTAATGAAACTTTGCAGGTCCTTCAGTATTTAACTGACGTTAAAACCAGCACCATGAACAAAATCAAAATGTTGAGAAGAAGCGACGTTATGAGACGTTTTGTGCCAGATTACGTCACAGCTTCTAGCACTTTTCTGGATGGATATAGCGCTTTTTTCCACAAAGTGGGCGTGTCACTCAACAGAGCCAATCAATGCAATAGTTTAATAATAGTTTAAGTAAATACACAGAGTATGCAGCTGACACAGAAACAACTGTAATGACCCTACAAGGCACCCAAATCCTTACCAAACACAAACAAAAGCATTACCCAGCATGGCTTACTCCAACAAAAGGCAAGTAGACCATAAAAACTCAGTCTTCAAAGATGAATGGACAGATCAATGTTATGCTCCACCCTGACCAGTCATGGCAATAAAACGCAGCAATGTGAAGCGCCACTATGAGATAAAACACGGGTCGTTAGTGCGATAAATCTATAGCAGTCTGAGGTGAGGGCGTGTACAATACCTGAACTGAGAGTGCAGAGGTATGAGCTAAAATCAAAATGTTGAGTAAAAGTGATGTTATGAACAGTTATATGTGTCGGATTTAATAATCTCCTTTAAACAGGGAGTGTATTTGTCTGACAATGAAAGAAGGACAACTTGGTGTAAACAAGGCATAAGATACTCAACCTTACAGAATGTGATTTCTTTGTATTAATAAGTTAGACAGAGAGTTCTGCTGTACAGAAAGACAGACAGACATGTACGTGGACTTCAACCTCAAATAATAATAATAATAATAATAATATCACGGATTACATTAAAGATCAGCAGATTATTATTAGTTTTAACATTTTAACTGTTTCTACAAACTTTTTACCCATGTGTGTGTGTGTGAGAGTGTTTGAGAGAGAGAGTGACCCGTCCTTTTAAAACACCCGAATACTAATGTGGTTTCTATAGCAACAGTATGAAGTTAGACGAGGTGCTGTTCCCTCTGAATGGAAAATATCCGAGCTCCTTTTTCAAGCGTTTGTTTCTTTTAGATTCGGAGGAAGCAGAACAGAATATTATTTGCTCATCCAATTGCACATTAGTGAATGAAAGAGTTTAGTTTGTGTGTGTGTGTGTGTGTGTGTGTGTGTGTGTGATGATCATGCAATATCAGATCCTCGTTTGCGTCACGCTCCATTTTTAGTATCTGATTATTATATTTAGCACAGTGACGAGTCATTATTTTTTGCTTTCCAGGCGGGGACGCGCAGTGACTCACACGCCGCGGTACATACACTCCGTTAGTAACACCGCCGCGTGTCAAAACCAGCTTTTATTAAACAACAATGCTAAATCCTTTCATGTTTTTTTTTCCTTTTCGTTTATTTTTTAGGATGAAACATTGCCTGGCATCTTGCATCATCAGCTCTCATTGATCATCTCTTCCTTTTAAAGATTCAAAAAGTTTTCCCTTTTCTATAAGTAACACATTATTTGAATCTCACTTTTTTCTACCAAAGTGTCTCACAGCAGACTTTTCTTTTCCCATGATCCCTCTCTCACTCGCAGCGTAGAGTTTCTAAAGGCGTCCCTTTATACAGCATTCTACTAAACACAAAACACCACCACACCACAATCAGTCTGATTTTGTAAATCACTTTTTACAAACATTAGCCTATTAGTATGAGTTAGTCTGCTAGCAATGAAGCCTAGAAACAAGCGACTTCAGTGTGTGATCCTGTACAGCGTTAACCAGGAAGCTCAAGTCAAAGCCTCGAATAGCTAAGTAACCCGCAGATTACAATATATTTTCATAATTAAAATATAACTACATTAAAGTTTAGTGCTGCATGATAACAGCTATAAACATAAGGTAATAAGGCAGCTGGTCATGTGACTGAGTAACTGTAACACAATGCAGACTATCCTGTTACAGCTTTACGTCTGACTGTTACACGGCACTGACACTGGAGACTCCTTCAATCACTGGTAAATTCAATTCGATTTTATTTGTACAGCACTTTTAATTGTCACAAAGCAGCTTTACACAATCAAAAATTCGTATGAAATATGAGACAATGTGTGTGAATCAGAATGATCAGATCGTCCCTGATGAACAAGTCGAGGGTGACGGTGCTGAGGGAAAAACTCCCTGAGATGGTAATAGGAAGAAACCCTGAGAGGAACCAGACTCAACAGGGAACCCATCCTCATCTGGGTATTGATTAAATAAATCAATATTGGTTTAAGTGCAAAATGAGATAAATAATGAGGATAAGGTTTAAAACCCCACAGAGTCATTAAAGGAGATTATTGTTTAAGGTGATTTGTGTTTTGGGACACAGAGGATAATCTGTTGGTAAAGTCACTACATGACTCGGTGCTGTAAACCCACTCACACGTCTCTTCATCACGCAGCACCAGCACAGGACAGGAGTGATACAGACCTGAGACAGGAGCGAGACAAAACCGGGACAGGAGCGAGACATGGACAATACAGAACCAAGACAGGAACGCTCCATGCTTCTACTCAGGATTCATTTTCTGCCAGTTTGACTTTAAAGATTTTTGATTTACCTGCAATTGAGTGTGAAGGTTTAAAAAAATGTGAATCTCTCCTCAGGGCAGCCGTGAAGGCACACACACACACACATACACATACACACATACACACAAACAAACACACACACACACACACACACACACACACACACACACACACACACACACACACACACACACACA
>JAOVVA010079997.1:0-12889 GCA_028565275.1 Leiocassis micropogon
TAATGCATTTTTTGGACGCCTTTAGCATTCCTTTACAATGTAGAAAGAAATAAAAATCAGGAACGATCATGGAGTTAAAAAGTGACCCCAAACTTTTGAACGGTAGTGTATGTTTTAAGGTGGACATGGCTATATGCATCACTCAATAGAGCTAATCAATGTGTTAGTTTACTGTGTATACACAGAGTATGAGAAAGGCACAGAAATGACCGTAATGCATCTACAAGCTGGCACAATCCTCAATACACACACGACAGCGCAAGTAATCATGGTTTACTACCAAAAAATGGGAAGCACCCTATGAAAACTGAACCTTGCACTATAACCGAAATCAAAATGTTGAGTAGAAGGGAAGTTATGAGCAGTTATGTCCCAGATTATAAACCACAAGTTTTGACAGTATACTGTGCATATATCAAACTGTGGGCGCATCTTAAATCTTAAAAAATATTTTGCAGTACTTAGATATCTGCCTAAAGTTTAACCTCCATCATAAGTGAAATCAAAATGTTGAGTAAAAGTGATGTTATATGCACAGTTCACAATTATGAACAGTTGGATTTAATAATCTACTTTAAAATAAGCGACTTGCTCGATGCAAACAACCTGCACCAATGGGTATTAACCAGAACAGTTAAACTGAATATGTTTACTGGATTACTTAATATTTTCACTGCTGAAATAACACAGCTGAAGTGAATTTTAACACATTGGAGTAGATTTAAGACAAAACACAATCTTTATCTGATCTACTTTTTCGATTTCTCGTCTGTGATTTCTGTGAGGCTGTGTATTTTGCTGATAATGAAAGGAGCACAACTTGGTGTAAACAAGGCTTAAGACTCAACCTTACAAAATTCTAGAACCGTATTTACTATATTTAGCAGTACGTATTTAGCATCTTAGAATCATTTGCAGGAATCGGGCTCAAAGTTCAAAATACTGAAAATAGTCCTACCTCAGAGTGGGACATTTTTAAAGCTTCCTATACTTACTTTCAGCAAGGAGTAGGACTGCACCAAGGAAACTGAGAGCTGCAAAGTAAGCTGTCTGTTATAGTGGGTATTGTAGCTTTTACAGTTTTTGTTTTAAAAAAGCAAAATGGTGAAATTAGCAGCGGTTGTGTGAAAGCTTTATGCACACAGACAAAACTTATAGATGTGTGACTCGCTGCATCCATATACTGTATATCCTAATCAGACTGCTTCAATCACAACTGTTTAATAATAGAGCTGTGAAGGACTGTTATAATCTGATTGAAATGATTTCGAAAGGAAAGAGAAATTGGAGAAAGGATGAGAGTGTTTTGCTTGAGGAGGAGGTAGTAAAATGTAGATAAATAATTCAAGCTAAATACTGCCCTACTCTTCCCTCTAAAGATAAACAGTGAGTGGAGGCAATTTGTGAAAGCATCAATGGCACCTGTCAGTCTGCAGCATGTAACGCCGAGGGTACACCGTGTTAATGAAGTGATGAAGTGCTGCTTATAATGGAGAATCTAAGTTTTTTTATTTAAGAATTCACTCAAATAATGTAATATAAGCATATAAAATGTATAATATAATTATTTTATTGTGTGTGCCATGGATGATACCCAGAACTCCATGAATGCAGCTTGTTTTTGTTGATTTCACACTGCGTGGTGGGTAAATGTATGAATCTGCGCATGATCTGTGCAGAGCAGAGTCATTATTTCTGACACTGTTGGCTGTGTTAGTGTCTCAAATCTGCATCTGTACTGTAACAAAAAAAATATACAGTATCAGTCACCTGCAGAGACAGCATACAAAATAGTAATTATTGGACCATTATTTTTAAAGTAACTAATTACATTACAAAATTACTGTCATTAAAAAGTAATCCGGTACATTACAGCGTTACTTTCTGATAAAAGTAACTACAGTAGTTAGAGGACTTTTCCATTGATTCTTCATGCATGTTGTTTCAGTCAAGACCTTTATAATTATTCTACCATCATCACTCAGCGAAGTTTGGCCATAATCTGTTAACTACTAATACCCCTATCTCACCTACACGGTGTTGTGCGGTGGCTGTAAGTACAGATCATCATGATTCACCACGAGTTTTGATTAGGTTTCCATCCTTCTGCGCGTCGGTCCTCGCATAGTCAAACCGCATAGGTGAGATGGGGTATAACAGCAGGAATAACAGAGGAGGGCGGGGCTTGTAGGACACACATACACACACACACACACACAATAACGAATTGGGAATGACTGCTGTCTGGCTCATGGATTGCATAAATTGTCTGAATAACGGATTACATTTTTGAAAAAGTAACTAAATAACTGAATACTTAAATGGCGAACATAACGTGTTAGATTACTCGTTACATCAAAAAAGTGATCCAAATACTCTAACGCGTTACACCCAACACTGGTCATAGCACAAGCCTGAAGTGTGAAGAAATCAAAGTATGAAAAATTGTAGCAACTCCATGTGAAGGGAGACAAAACTATGTCACTTGACTACATTCCTGCTAAGTTGTACAAGTTCTTACTGCATTCTGCAATATTTTTTTTGGCGGATATAGTGGGAACGTGGCTCAGTGTGACAAAAGGGTAAGGACATTAATGCACTCTCACAGTAGCAGGTCATTCTTTCTTCGGTCATACTGTAATGTGAGAGCAATCACATTTGTCCAAACTAATGGTTTTTCCAATAAATTGATGGAAGTTCTTACATTTTATGCTGACTTTGCATGTTACAGTTTAAATGTGCTTTGTCTCCTGTATGAATTCCTGAATGTGGTATTTTCACATTATATTTGGTCTAATTTTCTGGTGGATTGTAGTACTATGCAAGTGTGATAAGGTAACACAAACAGTGGTGGTCAGAGGATGCTTTGCATCAGGACACAAACAGCTTGCTATCAAAACCATGAATTCTAAATATGAAGTTTGAGTCATGTAAGAAGCATTGTAAGTGAAGCATGCAGTTCATGTTCAAAGACTTAAATATAAATGTCACTGAGCTGAAACTGTTCTGCAATAAAGAGTGGGCATTGCATATGAAAGGTCAAAAACTTTGTTTCCTTACAAAAAGAAAAAAACACTGTTATAGTACAGGACCAAAAGTAAGTGGACACTTGACCATAACACCATTATTTCAGCTTTTGCTGCCACAAAGGTAAACGCACCTTTAAACGCCATGTGCCTTACAAGGGGGCGGGCCAAGGTAACTAACCTGGGCTGGAGAAAAACCAGAGGACACCGTGTTCCCACAGCTTGCGGCCCATAAAATGGCCCCTCCGCTTCCACTGGTGAGTAAAGATTTTCTGTAAATACTGTATACTCACACACGTCTCCTGTCTCTGCAGACTCAACGTACTCTGAGTATCATTCACCAAAAAAAAGCTGCCTGCCTCACGCCACCTGCTCAGCGCTGCTTGACTCACCTGCTCTGTACACCTTAGCGTGACACTGAGGACACTGCGCCACCTAAGCATCGACCCGTGGACCCGCAGCATTTACTTACCACGTTGCTTTTAATAAGCGGAACTTCGCTATGACAGCCTTTGTTTGAGCTGCTTTAAAGTGTGCTTAATAAACCAACTGTTCCTGATTGTGATATCTGGTTCTCATGTGTTCCTTCCGTATGTTACACTAAATATTATTTTTATGTGTATAATATGTTAAATGTAATTCTAAGTTTGAAGATTCTGGTCATCTTGTAACATTAACATAAAACATGTTTAATTTTTCAAAATATGCATCACAACCGGAGAAGTGCGACACCCGTCGACAAATGATTTATTAAGCTTTTCAAGTCCCGGTTTCATTCAGAGTGACAGTTCACTGCACGCTCCAGTACACACGATAAAAGGATGACGGTACACAGAAGGAGACAGCATTTTTGGTTTGCTGCAGGTGGATAATTTAAGTTCGGCTTTTTATTTCATGAATACGGAAGACTCAAATAGACATTGAGTGAGCTGCAGTTTTACAAGTGGACATATAAGGCACATGTCGCACCAAAGGTGCAGCTGGAACAGCTCAATCAGATTGCAGTCGGGTGGCTCCAGCCGGAGTCTCTCACATCATTTGAAGTGGCAGAATGTGCGGTAATGGATTGTGTGCTCTGGTCCCTTCAAAAAAAAAAGAGAGAAAAGCCGTAGTCATGAGACTGCCAGTAAACATGCGAAAGATGGTGAGTTTGCTGGAATATGCTTTAACCACACTTGGGTTAAGAAAGGAAAAGACTTTTAGAAAAGTTTCCACAAAGGCTCTATTCCTAACTCTCACAACCCTATGCGTTCATGGTGATCGGCTAGAGGTTCCAGCTGTGCACATTGTGGTCGAAGACCACCTGAGTAAATACAATCTTAAAACTGGCATGATTCCCGAACTTCCTGTACCTCTACTCCTAGGTCGAGATTGGCTCATCTTGCTGACAGAAAAAGAGTGCCACATACGGAGAAAGTGCTCCTTCTGCAAAACTCAGTGAAGAAGTGTGGCCACACAGTAGGCATGGTTGGTGCAACTGATGGCATTGATGCTGAAACCGAAGGTAAGGCTAATGATCCCTCTAACCACTTTGTCTCCAAATCTCAGCAGGTTAAAAAGTATATGTCACAAGTATATTCTAGTAATAGTAGACTACACTATGCGCTACCCCAAGGTTGTTCCCCTACGTAAAGCCACATCCAAGAACACTGCTTGTGAACTGGTATAGCAAGTGAGACCGATGGGCTTGTGGAGCGTTCAATCAGACCTTAAAAAGCATGATATGGAGAGTGGTGGATGAGAGCGCCTGCAACTGGGATCAGATGATTCTGCACATCCTACTCGCGATGCGTGAAACGCTGCAAACCTCTACAGGTTTCACACCATTTGAGCTGCTTTTCGGCTGCTGCACGTATTTTCTGTTCAATATCGCTAAATAAGCCTTGGAGGAGCAGCCTTCAACTTTCTGGTCAGTTATTGAATATGTTAAAAACTTACAGAATAATATTAGTAAAGTTCTGCCTATTGTACAACAGAATGTACAGGAAGCACAAGAACTGTGGCTTACTCACCTAGTGCGTCACGACATCAAGATGCCGTGTGGCATGATCATTCGCCAGCACTCGTATCAAGCCTCAGAAGCCTGCCGTCATGCCATAAATGCTGAGGTGGACAGCATGTTGTGGCATGGCATCATAGAGGAGTCAACGAGCCCCGCTTCAGCCCCATGGTCATGGTGCCCAAGCCTAATGTGTTGATCAGGCTAAGTAATAACTTCCGCCAATTGAATGCTATCCACCTCTCTGCATACCTGCTTGTGCGTGTAGATCATTTCGTGGACAGACTCAGAAAGGCTTGGTTCATCTCCACCCTCGACTTAACCAAAGGGTAATGGCAGGTAGCGCCAATGTAACTCACCAGGAGATGTGCCAATGTAACTCACCAGGGCTGAAGGATAATCAGAGAATGCCATGTTCTCCCAGCTCGCGGCCCATAAAATGGCCTCTCCGCTTCCACCCAGTGAGAGAGATTTTCTGTGCATATACTCACACACGTCTCTTGTCTCCACAGATTCAACTTACTCGCAGTCTAATTCACCAAGAAGGAAGCTGCCGGCCTGACACTAGCCACCAGCTCAGCGCTGCTCGTTTCACCTGTTTCGTGCACCTCAGCAAGACACCAAGGACACTGCGCCACCTGAACATCGACTTGTGACATTCACCTAGACACCTACTGTATACGGCCACATTGCTTTTAATGAGCAGAACTTCGCTAAGACTGCCTTTAATTGAGCTGATTCAAAGTGTGCTTAATAAACCGACTGTTCGTGATTGTGACATCTGGTTCCTTCCGCATTTGTGTTCCTTCTGTATGTCAGACCCGTTACACACACACACACACACACACACCCGCACATACTCGACTCACTGTGCTCAAGCTCCGTATCTCACACACATCTGTCCTGACTCATTATGTAACATGCAGCCAGACAGCCACACAGGCCTGCTGTACTCTCATCTATACCAGTTATTACAGTGTTTATTGAGTTAAATTTTACACATTGCTCTTACAACCCAGAAAATAGTTCTTCCAGGAATATTCTACACTTCAAACCAGTTCCAAACAAATTAATTTTTTTTCAACAAGAGAAATAATGAAGTGCTCTTACATGAGTATCTCATAAGGATAATGTAGTTTTGCCTGAGATGTTGCCTTGCCTATTGGATTATTATGATTACTTCAGAAGGTTTGTCAAGGTAAAGTCTTAATAGCAAAGTATTTCTAACATTATAGGTGCTGGCGCTGGAAAGATTATTTATGGCTTTATGAAATGGAAATCTACAGTGGGTTACATAATTATTCCCTCTCTCCTTACGTTTCCGATAATCAAATCTACTCAATAATTTTATACTGTTTGAAGATTTTTTTTTTCTACAAATTGAAGATTATGAGATATTTTGGTATTGACTGTTGACATTAATATCATTATCTTTAGTAACTTCTCTGTACTTGTGAAGACCAGGGGAATACCCCCTTGGATAGGATGCCAGTCCATGGCAGGTCAGCACACACACAACGTTCATTTCACCAATGATTACTCACTCATTTACTCATCCTCTATACCGCTTAATCCTATATATAGGGTCGCAGGGGGCCTGACAGGGTGCCAATCCATTGCAGGGCACACACCTACACATACTCATACATACTACGGGCAATTTAGGAATGTCATTGAGCCAAATCTCCATCTCTTTGGACTGTTGGAGTCTAATTGTCGGAGTACCCGGAGGAAAACACAACAAGCGCAGGAAGAACCGCACGCAGGAATCGAACCCGGCTGGGAATCGAACCCAAACCCTGAAGGCGACAGTGCTAACCACTAAGCCTCCTTCTTCACCAATGATCAATGACATCCCTTGTAATCCCAATTACATCCATTTTAGTTGTATTACTGAAGTAAGTAAACCACTGTTTTAAAGGCTACATCAGGGCAAATTTAACATCAGGAAAAATTCTGCATGTAATGTGCAGCTAGAGCATACAACACATCCTAATACTGTGAGTTTTATGGTATGTACAAACTTTATCCTTTTAGAGGAACATTTTCACTAAATAAATTGATTTCTACATCTAGCAATGCTAAAAGTTTGCCAAAATCTGCAAACATACTGTGGGTAGCAAAGATTACAGGGGAAATGTTATGTGACAGAGATATGTGGGCAAGTTTTACCGTTAATACCGCAAATGGAAAAAAATGGCACAGTGAATCGTACCCACAGAAGCCCTGATGGAGAGCGAACCTGACCAGAGCCCACCTTATTCTCTCCCAAAACACAAACACACACATGCAGAGAGAGAGAGAGAGAGAAATTGCTCACTATGTGTGTCCTACATAGAGAGAGAGAGACGAGGGGCCCACTGGAGAGCATGGGGACACTCTCAACCACATACATACACTCATAAAGGCACACATGCATACAAACCAGGACTGAAATCTGAAAATAAATTAACTTTTTAAAGCAGGCTTGATATGATTGGAAAATTTTGGCACAGATTATACAGTCTTTGACTGTCTTTCTGGATTATACTCTTTTTCTATGGGATTTTTGGTTAATATCCTAAATAACATAAGGAGATTCCTGACCTTTTGTCTTTCATAGATGATACGATACAGATTCAATAACTTATATATTACAAATATGATTCAGTATATAGTCAGGTCCATACATATTTGGACAGTGGTGCAATGTTTGTTATTTTGCCTCTGTACATGACTACAAATTATTTGAAATGAAGTACTTACTGTAAGTGACTGAAGTATAGACTTTAAGCTTTAAATCAAGTGGATCACATGGAAGACAATGTAATGAATGCCATATACTTTCCTTGGTGGAGGAAAAAAAAACCAGAGGAGATAGGATGTGTATCTACATTAAGAGATGCCTTCATGAATGTGAATACAAAGGGTTTACCTCAAGATACAAATCACTGGTTAACACTCAAAACAAAAAGGCCAGGTTTGTATTTGCTTAAAAATTAAGTAAAATAATAATGATACAAGATTTATAGTTGTACCAGAATGATAGGATAAGAAGAGCATGAAGAATGAAAAGAAGGGCTCATGTTCCAAAGCATATAGTACCAGAACATCTGGAAAACATGGTGGAGGCAGTGTTATGGCATGAGCATGTACAGTATAGCTGCAAATGGAACTGGGTCACTTGAGTTTACTGATTATCTGAATAGATAGAAGTAACAAGATGAAGCATATAAAGCAATGCATTCTTTTCAGATTCAGTCAGATGCTGCAAAAGTGATGGATAATGGATAATGGCCCAAAACTATAGTAAAGAAGTAAAATGGTCTTAAAGTCACAAGTCAGTCACCTGACTACAACCATTTAAACAAGATTTCCATTTCCACAAAACTGAAGGCAGAAAGACCTACAAACGAGCAGCAACTGAAGGCAGCAACAGTAAAGGCCAGACTTAAAGGTAGCATCTTAAGCTACCTGTGATGTGCAATAATTTTTTTCCCCAAACTTCTTAAATTCAAGCTGAAAGACATTTTAATGACATCTCGATTGTTATCCTCCGATTTTATTGTGGCGTCATGCAGAAATATGAAAAATATGAAAATTGCATTGTTGTATAAATATTCATGGACCTGATCGTGTATGTATATGCACAGGTATATGTCTACATATAAAATGTGTGTATATATATATCTGTGTACAAGTATGTAGAAGGCCTTGCTATTATATATAATATATAATAAGGATTATAATATACTAGATGTGCTGTTTGCATGGAATTTAATTGTTTTAAAAAATGTACGACGCCACCTGTTGAATATTGGAACAAATTAACATTTTTACGTTACCGCAAAGTGCACGGAATGTAAGGTGTAAGGAAAGGTGTGAAATCACATTTATTAAGTAAGTGTTTATTCTGTTGAATTTTGAGATGAACTAATGATTTTTTCGAGGTCGATTTTTATGATATAAGGATGTTTTCCACTTAAATTTCAAATGAGCATATCTTCTCTTCCCATGGGCCGATTGCGATGAAACAAAGCCTGTATGTTACAAGGTACCTCAAGCTTGACCAAATGGAACCTGTGAAAAACCCCATTAAAACGCATTCAGTAGTTTTTCCATGGTGCGCGCACAGACAGACAAAAAAAGCCATCTTAATGTATTCCATTACTCATCTTTCATCCCCCCAAATTATTTTTTTGCAAATATCTTCAATGCACCAACACCAACTTTACAGTTTTATTATATGTATAGATATAGAATAGATTGTATTAAATGACTATTGTCATTCATGTTCAAAGACCACAGTTTCTTTCTCCATTTGAATGTACCTTCTTTAGATGTGGACAGCATGTCACTCATTACCGTAATGCTGTCAGATCTTTTTACTGGAATAATAAAAGAAGGTGGAAGGGGGCAACAAGGTATGTGAAATGCATAGTTAGAAACTAATAGTGCTGTAAGAAATACATCATAGTCATTTTTGCATGTGATATTAGTTATCAGACCTCAGATTTCTGAAGAGCCGATGAGAAGATTTTAGAGATACCTTTATTATATTATATTTATACATTTATTTAAGCAGTCTAGAACCCATTCTATTTTGTTCCTGTTCTTCTAATAGTGTAGTGTTATTTGCTCTCAGTAGCACCCAAAGCATAGAGCCAGTTTCTTTTGATGTGTTCTGGATGAAGATGATTATTATTTTCGAAGATGATTTAGTTTTATGAACAAAAGAATCAGAATCAGAAAGAGTTTTATTGGCAAGTGCGCTTGCACGTACAAGGAATTTGTTTTAGTGACAGAGCTTCCAGAACAAAACAAATGACAAGACAAAACAGCACGACACAAAAAAAAAGCAATGGAGGTTTCCCAAGGTTAGCTAGATGTTTAAAGTGTTTTTTAAAGAAAGAGTGTACATTGTATGCATCTGATCATTACATGCCTCAGACAAATTTACAGCATGCTTTCCTTTATCATAAATATTTGATTAGATTATTGTGGACATAACACCATAGAGATACTTTATTGGAAAGAAAAGAGAGACACACAAAAGGAATACAGTACTAAAAAAAAATTTGGACACATGTTTGGGTTTATTTTCTACATTCTAAAACAACAATTTATTTATTTTTTTTAGAAAACTATGTAATAACACATCAAGCATTAGGTAATTAAATAACAACAATAACAGTCAGCTGTTATTTGAAGACACAAAGGTCAGCTGTTCTGGAATTATTGTATTATTGTATTATTGTATTGTATAGCTGTTATTAATATAAGTGCATTTGCAAAACCTATCAATCACCATCATGACTCTGGAATACCATAATGAATATCATCCCAGGAAAGCCAGACCATTCATGTAGAATTACCAGCCTCAAAAATCACTACGTAACAGCACCTCAGATTAGAGTCGTTATGAAGGCTTTACAGAGCATATGTAGCAGTTGCCTTCAGCATTGTTTTATACAATGTAGAAAGAAATAAAAATCTGGAAAGACCATGGAATTAGAAGGTGTGTCCAAAACTTTTGACTGGTAGTATATGCTTATATATAGTGAGGGAGAGATTCAATAGGGTATTTTTAATGTAGTATGTTTTTTTTCACTGGCCATTTGATTAGGTACACCTGTTCAACTGCTCTTTAACACAAATATCTAACCAGCCAAACACACAACAGCAACGTAATGTATTTAGACATGGTCATTATTCAGACTAATACCAAACAATTGGACAAATGATCTCATTAAGAAGATTTTTATTTACCAACTCAAAAATATGAAAAGAATAAACACGTAAATCATTGACAAACTCTATATAAATTCACAACTATGTTTATATTATCTGAAAAAAAAGTGCAGCCTTTTGTGATTAAACATTGCACAATTTTTTTTTTTATTTGATCAATTGTGCGGCAATAGTGAATATGGACCAATATCATAAAAAAAATGTTTCCAGCAACTTGTTGAATCTACACCATGAAGAATTAAGGCAGTTCTGAAGGCAAAATGTGGTCCGACCCAGTACTACCATCTCTAAGGATCTAATGAAGTGGCCAGTTAGTGCAAATGTAATAGCATGTACCAATTAATACACCAACAACATGAATAATAATAATAATAATAATAATAATAATAATAATAATGCATTTGCCATTTTCTAACTAACGTTTATTAATCAAGTACTAAATTGTTCTTAATACATGATATATTTACAAACACATCCAAAGGCATAACAAAATAATACATCAAATGTTAATACTAATCTTATTAAAAAATAAATAAATAAAGCAGGTAGTTGTGAATAGTTGAAGAGAGAGGTAGAGTAGATACCTAACCACACCACATTTACTATGGCACTTCAAACCCTGGGGGATTCTATGGCAGAGGATAAGAGCCACCATTTAAAATCTCTTTTAGTTTAAAGACTGAGAAAAAGTCAGAACTCAAATATTTTTATGGTGGCCCTAATCCTCTTTCTTATGAATCTATGACAATTGACAAATCAAACATTTCTTTACCACACATACACAAATATACAGAAACACACAAACGCACGCACACACGCACGCACGCACGCACGCACACACACAAACATGCACGTGCAGAGGGGTTTACAAATGTAATAATAATAATTTTTTAAAAATTTGAGCTAAAAATAATTTAGCTCTAAATAAAGTTACCTGGCTGCTGTCAGTGAGATCACATCATATGATGACCTTTAACCTTTTCATGACGTGCCCCGACTAAAGGCGTTTTAGTTACAGGGACACCACAGGCAGACACTCAGTGGGAGAACATGTCTCGTATTATTTATCTGGGAAATAATAAGCAAAACTTTTAGTTGTTGCTAAATAAAAGTGGGGTTTGCAGATGTATGAAATGCATAATATTTGATGCATTTTATTAAAAAATATTTATATAAGCAAAGTCACCAACCAGCTAACGACACAATTGTGTAGCTCAGCTCAGGTTATGTCTCAGTAACTCTCTTTGTCATGGTCCAAAACTATTTGTGTTATTAAAATGTCACAGTGAAATGTATGCAGATGTAATTATTTTTTTTAATTGTTTTATGTATTTTATATTGTACTTTATTCCTCATGACTTTAAATGAAATTATTATTATTAATTGATAATAATTATTAACATAATAATTAATTATTAAGGCTTGATTAGAATAACACATATACCAGCTTTTTATGGAGAAAATGTATTTAGTTAGAGACAGCAGGAAAAATAAACATTATATTGCAATCTATAACTTTTAATGTTTTTTTTTATGTTACTTGGAGTGGGTTTATTAATGATAAGGTGTTTATTAATGATTAGGTGTTAATAATGGTTATTAAAATAATAAGATTAGAATAGCAAATTGTGCCTCATTCCTAGATTGAATGGAAAGATGAGGAGATGGAGACATACATGGAGGGAAAGAGAGACATCGAGCCAGGCAACAGAGACAGAGAAGAGGTTACTTTCTTGTTGTCTTGTTCTGTTTAAACGTGGGATGCCATAATTCAACAGGTTATGCTGTACATTATGTCAGGAATGATTTAAATGTTTACATTTTGTTCCATGTGGCCCTTTCTAGCTTTAAGCACCTGCCCCTCTAAACGTCTATGCGTGGCCCTGCACACATGCATACAAACAAACACACACACACACACACACACACACACACACACACACACACACACACACACACACACACACACAGTGTCTCCAGTTGATTGTAATCTGCTTGAAGGATTAAGTTGTCCCAAACAAATTGCCCATTTTAAAAGATATGAATAGCGCTGTAAAGAGAGACAAAAGCCAGTAATGATGTTAGCATTTTTAAACATTTCCAGTCATCTATGTAATCATTCAAATTACAAACC
>JAOVVA010080008.1:0-12888 GCA_028565275.1 Leiocassis micropogon
TTTAGGGGTGTACTCACTTTTGTTGCCAGCAGTTCAGACATTAATGGCTGTGTGTTGAGTTATTTTGAGGGGACATCCATTACACCATTTTACAAGCTGTACACTGATTACTTTACATTCTGTCAGAGTTTCATATCTTTCATAAAATATTTACAAAAATGTGTGGGGTGTACTCACTTTTGTGAGATACTGTGTATCTATATATATATATATATTTTTTTTTTTTATATTATTTAGGTCTCTATATCCATTTTTTGTAACAATGACAATGTATTGTTTAATTTTACAAATAAAACTTATATACTTTAAAATTAAAAGTTGCAGTGAAAGAAAGCTATGTACACCATAACCTCTTTGTTAAATACAGAAACTTGTTCTTCTTAACGTCAGGACACCTTGTTGTCTTTAATTAACTCATGTAGAATATTACACCAGGTTTGAACAATAAGTAGATCTAGATTGTTCTATGGCTGACAGCTTTACACTCTTCTTTGACATCATACTTCTGACACAACAAAAGAATTAAGTTGTCCACCCAGATTTTACGGATACTGTCATGTGAGGTGAGACTTGATATTATCTGCCTCATAAAATGAACAACAAAATTTGTTGTATACAAAGGTTCAGGACTTGCGTAAACATGACAAAATGCACCACCACACCTATTGACACAAATGCTATTTTAAAGAACCATAAAACTGTGACATGGTTTTAGAAGAAAGAAGAGTGTAAAAAAAACTCTCATATGTAGGACTCTATATCCAGCTTTTTGTAAACTGCCTAATGACAATGTCTATTGTTTAATTTTATAAATAAAACTGATTTAAAAACTGATCTTTATAGTGATCTTTATAGTGATAATTATTTGCAAAATGCAAATAACTACTTCAAGCAGAATACTTTTTTGATTGAACTGGCAAGAAAGGCGATTTCTTTCTCTCAGCCATTTCATTTTATACACAAACTTCTCTGCTAACATAATCTACACCTTGTACATAATGTTCATACATTCAAGGACTTTTTGACTTTAATTCTCAGGGAACCCCCATTCTGGTTGGAGATTTCGTCCCATAGAGGCCCCATGTGGTCTGCTTGCGATGGGAATAGTGATTGTGGATGGTTCCACCTGACTATAAAGATGGTCTTGGTCTCAGCCGATGCAGACAGCTGTTCTTGTGACAGCAGTCATTCAGTAGTTTAAGGCCTAAAATTCCTACAAATAGTTTTATGCCCAAGCCTCTGATAACAAAAGTGAACTCTATATTAAATTAGACACGTCTCCTGTGCAACTGGACTTCCAGTCTCCTAACACACAGTATGACTGCAGATCAATTACTACTATCTGCTATCACCCAAATGAGGATGGGTTCCCTGTTGAATCTGGTTCCTCTCAAGGTATCGCCATCTCAGGGTTTTTTTTTTTTCTTGCCAGCGTCACCCTCAGCCATCACATCAGGTAATCTGACAATCTGATCATTGTGATTTATACATATTTCTTCACACATATTAAACTCATTTCCATAATTTCCTCCTTGATTCTGAAAACTGCTTTTTGACAATGAACATTGTTGAAACTGCTATATAAATAAACCTGAATTGAATTGAAAATGACATTTAAAACTACTTGACCTGACTAGTGTAATTGAGGTTAGGTTTATTATACTTACGAATCCTGGCTTTTTTCACAAGAACACAAGAATTCCAATGTATTTATTAATAATTAGATTTTTACTGCAGTAAAAAAATCATTTTAAAAGAAATTGAGTCCTAGAGTATACCTATATACATACCTATTGCCTAATGACTTTACCTGCCTCTCCCCATCTGCAGGCAAAGCTCGACCCCCACTGCCACACACCTCCACTGCCTGACTGTTGAGGAGCCATCTATAGGAGAAATCCTACTGGTTTTCAAGGTATTCTTTGTCATCCTTTTGTTAGCTTATATGGTTAATCATTGTTGCTGTTTGTGTGATAGGGAAAAAAAAAGAATATGTAAATGCATAATCGCCTGGCCAGTGATTACAGTAGGTAAAATATGTTTAGAAGGCTAGGCTTGCTCTTATGAATGCCTTTAGGGCATTCATGGTAGGAATTGAGGATTTTTTTTTTTTTTTTTTAGTTTCCTGTAACACTTAATTTGGATATGGCATAATTTAATAAAATAATAATAAGATTTAATTCATGCTAGTGTGATTCTCTAAGTGTCCTTGTTTGTGTTTTTTTTCCCTATTGTTTTTCCTTTCTTGGGTTCAGGTGTTGACATGTCACAAAAAAAAAAAAATAGCTGTTTTTGTAGCTGTTTTGTTTGGATCAATTGTTTGGATTACATTGGCCTGGATGACTGAGGCACACAAAATAAAACCGTCATCTCCTGTTGAACCCTGGCTCTAAGTCTCCTGATTTCTTTGTAGGCAAATGCGCTCTTCATATCTGGTCATATAAAGGATTTGTTACAATTAACAATACAAATTACAACACAGCATGATTTTAACTCAGAGAGACAAATTTTAAGTTCAGATGGATTATAGATTGTAGTTAAAACAATGAGGCAGTTTTGTGGCATTGTGGTCAATCAACAGCATTTCTGTCACTGGGAGTGGTGTTGTCTCATGTCTCTTTTATGCAAAGGTTAAACCTCAAAATGTTTCTCCCATTTTGGTGCATTGCCATACCCATCTTGTATTCAGATATTGTGAAACTTTGCTTGTTGACGCACATACAGATTCAACTGCCGTAAAGGTGCTGAATATACACAGGCTTGTGTGTGCCAGTGTAACCACAGAAACTTGCTGATCTCATGTTTAAGTTTTAATAAGAAATTATATTTGGTAGTGGTTTAATTTAGGATTATATTAATAACATTAGGATATAATGAAGTTCCTAATATACAGTAAGGAAAATAATTATTAGATTTACAAACATACAGTACAAAAATATTAAGGCTCTATAATTTTATCACATGTTTATTGTAAAGGATAGGGACAAAATATCCATAAAAATCCATAAAATCACATTATACAAATGTAATAAATTAATTTGCATTTTCATAAGAAAAATAAGCATTTGATTCCCAAGCAAAACACACTTTAGTACTTGGTGGAAAACCCTTGTTGGCAAGCACAAAGGTAAGACATTTCTTGTAGTTGTTATCAGGTTTGCACACATCTCAGGAGTAATTTTGGTCCACTATGCCTGACAATTTTCTCTAAATCCTTAAGGTATCTTGCCTGTCGCTTGGCAACTTGAAGTTTCAGCTCCCTCCATAGTTTATCTATAGGATTAAGCTCCGGAGACTGGCTAGGCCACTTTATTATGCTTTTTCTTAAGCCACTCTTTTTTTTACATGTTTCATCACACAAGCTAAACTGAATTTGTTTTTAACATATTCAAATATGTTAAACCAGTGTAAATGTGCAATTTTAGCCTAATCATTCTGTCATATCACTTCGTTGGCAAAAAAGGCTGAGGTAAAAAATGGATTTTTAAACAAGGTTGTGCCCAGTGTACAGAATCGATCTCCCTTAAAAAATACTAAAACTAGATACTAGATAGATGCTTTGTGACAATGACCATTGTTAAAAGCGCTATATAAATAAAGTTACTATATAGATTCTTTATTGATTTTTTTTTAGGAAATTCCAATTATAACAATTATATTGTTAAGTACCTATTATGTAATTAGAGTGACTAATTGCATAGAATTACATACTCATAGTAGAAATACCTTTATAAACAGAGATTATTTTTACATGTATTTAGTTACTCGCTGTTAGTGAACTTATCTAAAAAAAAATCCCTTGATTAGCCCATAATTACTGTATCAGACTGCTGCTGCTAAACCTGTTGTATATTTTCAGTTTTTCAGAAAACACAATATTAAACGAATGTTCCATGCAAAAATCATTTCAAATAATTTTTGCATCAACTAAGTCAGCAATTTAAAATAAAGTATACACACACGCTTTATTTTAAATTTAAGACCTACAGTATCTTGCAATAGTATTCATGTCCCTTTGAAATTTTTCAAGTTACAAACATAAATGTAAATGTATTTTATTAGGATTTTATTTGATGGACCAACACACACAAAGTGGCATATAATTGTAAATTTTTACAAATAAATATCTGAAAGGTGTGGCTTTGGAATTAATACTTTATAGAAGCAGCTTTTGCTATTATTACACCTGCAAGTCATTTGGGGTATGTGTCTACCAGATTTTCACATGTACACAGTTATTTTTTTTTTCCCATTCTTCATCACAAAAATAGTTAAAGCTCAGTCAGATTGAATGGGCAGCATCTGTGAACAGCCATTTTCAAGTCTTGCCACAGATCCTCAATTGTATTCCATTGTAGCTGGCTGTATGTTTAGGGTCATTTTCCCGCTGGAGGGTAAACCTTCACCCCAGTCACAAGTCTTTTACAGATTCTAATAGGTTTTCTTCTAAGATTTCTGTGTGTTTGGCTTCATCCATTTTCCCATTAACTCTGCTAAAGAAAAGCATCCCCACAACATGATGCTACCATCAACATATTTCACGGTGTGTTCAGGGTGATGTGAGTGTTCATTTTCTGCCACATATAGTATTTTGAATTTAGGCCAAAAAGTTACATTTTGGTCTCCTCTGACCATAACACCTTCTTCCAGAAGTTTACTGTATCCCCGAAATGGCTTGTTGTAAGCAAATGAAAGTTCTTATGGCTTTCTTTTAACAATGGCTTTCTTCTTGCCACTATTCCATAAAGTCCAGAATTGTGGAGTGCATGACTAATAGTTATTAGGACTAATAGTCCTAATTGCATTTTTTATTACATTGCATAAGAAGTTTCATTTTATTAGGACTAATAGTCCTAATAGGAAAGATTTCCCACCTAAGCTCATTTTCATTGATCTCTTTTAAGTCTTTGAGACATGTTGAAAGTTATGATGGAATGTAGCTTTTAGTTGAAACAATGCAGCAGTTTTGTGGCATTGTGGTCATTCAACAGCATTTCTGTCACTGGGAGTGGTGTTGCATCATTTCCCTTTTATGCAAAGGTTAAACCTCAAAATGTTTTTCCTATTTTGGTACATTGCCACACCCATCTTGTAATACAGATAATGTGGAACTTTGCTCGTTGACGCACATACAGGTTCAACTGCCGTAAAGGTGTTGAACATACACAGGCTTGTGTACTGTATGCTGGTGTAACCACAGTAACTTTAAAGCACTCTTTTAGCATTTTAGGCATTTGAGGCAGGCATAGTGGCACTAGACACCTTATACCATGTGCCCCAGTACTGATCTGCTGATCTCATGTTTAAGTTTTAATAAGAACTCATTCTTGGCAGTGGTAAAAATAACAGGAATAATGTATTTTATATACTGTCCTAAAACACGGATACAAATTTAATGCATTTAAAGTTTTCTATAATGACATAAGTATAGAGTCTGCTCCGTCGATTCCTCTAATTATTATTTACAGACCCCCAGGGCTATAGTATGAATTCGTGGATTTCCTCTTAAACCTGGTCGTTTCTTTAGACAAAGCGTTAATTGTTAGTTGAGAACAGCATGTATGTTCTCAGGTAATATTTGGTTCAGTTTGTTCTTCCTCTAGCCAACATAATACATAAGCATGGCTTTGAGCATATGTGAAGGATATAAGAGACTGGACGCTAATTAACTTTCTTCTTGCCACTCTTCCATAAAGGCCAGATTTGATGAGGATGGGTTCCTGGTTGAGTCTGGATTCTTTCAAAGTTTGTTCCTGTTGTCATCTCAGGGAGTTTTTTTTGTGCCAGTTTCTCATTGGACTTTTTCCGCCCTCAGCTTGCTTATCACGGACAATTTGATCATTTTGATGTTTTCTCACATTTTATACACATTATTCCATAATTTTCTTTTGATTCTGAAGAGCTGCTTTGTGACATATAACATGTATGACCATACAAATACAATACAAATAAAATTGAATTTAATTGGATAGATATTTTGTCTCTATCATTCACAATAACCCTATGATAAAAATTAGTGAACCTTCATTTCTTTATAAATGGGCAAACTTACAAAGTCTTCAGGGGATCAAATAATTATTTTCGCCACTTTTCCCATTTCCCAATTTTTATTATTGTGGAATATGGAAAATTGCAAAAGCACTACAGGTTTGGCATCAGCAGTGTAGTAGTGGCAGTAATCATGGGCTAAACATGGGATTTTTTTTTTCAAACACCATGAAGGCAGGTATTATTATTAATCCTGGGGATCAGCTCCAGCTATCAAATGAAGAAATATATACACATAAAAATAATCTCTATGTTTATAAATGTAGTAATGTAACTCTATACAATTTGTCACTCCAATTACATAATAGGTGCTTAACAATACAGTTGATAATTAAGGCTTAATGCAACATAATTGAGGAACAAAATGTATTTATTTATTTATTTATTCTATCATTCATTCATTTGATTTAAATATACACTTGCTGCTGGCTGTTTGGAATTTGCATTAGAATCAATAAATAACCTATCTATAGTTCACTTATATTTTTATAGCACTTTTAACAATGGTCAGTGTCGCAAAGCAGCTTTACAGAATAAAAATAATAATAATAGGTATATGAGTTGGAAAGCTCTATCTGTCTATTGTTATTTGTTTAGAAAGAGTCTGTATTTTGTAAGTGAGATAAATTCAGACCATTGGACACAACCTTGTTCAAAATCCAATTTTACCTTAGCTTTGTTTGCTAAATAAATTTGTATGACAGAATGATGAGGCTAAAATTTCACATTTACACTGGTTTAGCATATTATAATATGGTAAAAAGTAATTTAGCTTTTGAAATGACTAATTATATGTTAAACCAGTGTAAATGTGAAATATATACTGTATATATAGACATAAGGGCTTCCCAAGAAGTAAAGCAGGAAGTAGTTCCTTGACCATCAACAAACCTGAGTGAGCAATGACAGTGGGGGAAGACAGGTTTATAAAACCTATTTATTTAAATAGCTTATATAATATATTGTATAATATATGATCCTACAGGTAAGCGATTCTTTATATTTCTTAATGCAGCTTCTGTCATTTATTGAAATTCAATAAAATTGTCCTTATTAGAGATTTAAACTGGAACTGTATCTGATGTGTTCAAGGAACTGTGTGATTGCTTAAATGTCTGTCAGATTGATTAACAGTTCTTCAAGACCTAATACACACAGATGCACTATAAAGAATAACATAATGTGGTATACTGCATATTAAACACAGTATATTAAACTACAGATCAGTGATAACTTTAGTAACAATAATCACTTTAGATGTAAGAGATTCTTTTTTTTATATATTTAACTAGCTTCAGATCAGAGGTGCTGGTCACGTATTTGGTCTAGTCAAATTTTATATTGATTAGATCACTAAAACAGACTTACTTAGTATTTCTACATTTTTGTTTTGCACAGTAAACAGACATGTTCAAAACAGTCTCAGTATGGTTGAACTTGAGCTAGCAGTTGATTTGATTAAGCTAGTTTGTTTGCTTCCTGCCCTGGGCTCTGGATAGTCACTGAGTAAATATGCCTGTTCTGAGACCATGAGCTCTATTGCAAGAAATAAGCACCACCTTCCTAAGTAGTATGCGCACCATCCAACCCTAACAGGCCGACTTTACCCTCAAAGGTACTCCAATTATCTATTAAGCCCATATTATATCCAGCGTTTCAGTTGTAAGATATATCAGCACATTGCATTGGGATGTGGCCACAGCACAGTATTTCACTGGTCATTGCTACTAACATGAACACAAGAGATCTCTGGAGAAACCTGAAAAAGGCTGTGCAACAAGGCTGCTCGACCAACCTGATTGAGCCCACAAAGTTATCAGTGTGTGAATGTGTTTAAGTGCGTAAGACATAAAGAGTAAAAGGTTTGGCATGTTCAACAACACCTAATTATGACTACATTTTTCTTTGCGTGTTTGTGTGTGCGTGCGCACATGTGTGCACACACACTTGCGTAACTTAAACTGACATATAATTTGACAAATGCCGTGTCAAATTTGACTGGCATGACAAACATGTACAAATCTAATGTATTCAATTGAATTAAATTGTACGTAGCAATTTTAACACAAACCCGAGAGAAATTTCTGCATTAAAAGAATAATATTCATTAGTTTATGTTTTAATCTCTGACACACCTTTAGCTTTAAATCTACAAACCTTTATTAACATCAGGTTAGAAACGTAAAACAACATTCCAGTATCGAGAGAATAATTGTCAATTTGTATTGAAAGCATGCCGTGAAAAGAGTGATGTATTACCATACAAAGGGATTTACACCTACTATGTCAAAAGTGTGCAATTAGATATTTTTAGAAATTGTTTACATTTTTCCTTCTTTTGTAACTATTTTATGAAAAGTGCGATAGATAGATAGATAGATAGATAGATAGATAGATAGATAGATAGATAGATAGATAGATAGATAGATAGAATGCTTCATGTGCACCCCCTTCTGTATGGCATGAGCCAACAGATGCTTATAATAATCTATTGTTTTTGTGATTGACAAGGATGAGAAAAGATTTTTTTTTCATCTCCTGCCCACGTACAGCTGTGATGTCAGGAGCTGTCAATCTCTGAGAAAGAGGACAAATGTTTTAAAATACAAACCCCTCTGGTCACACATGCACTAGCTTCCAGTAATCTGAGTGTCTTTGAAGCAAAGAACAGTGGGCAGTAGTGTTGCAATAGAATATCATTATTTAAAGTGAATTAGGCCTTCCTTTAAACTTTTAAGTTTAGGTCTAATTACATTTAGGCATTTGGCAGACATGAGCAGAGTACTCGTGACTTATACACTGCAATAATTATACTGAATACAAAATACTGTCTGTGAACTTACAGAATTTGATGAACCAATGTTTTAACAAATCAGATTTTCTTCATGTTGGGGTGAAAGGATTTGTGTAATGTATTTTAGGGCTATGTCAGGAGCTTAATGTTCTCAATAGGGCTACACTGCTCATTAATTGTACAGAAATGACTAACTATAATCTGCCTGGAGTAGGTTAACCTGAACCCATCTCAGGAAGTATGCCCACTATGCAGGCAAGTATTGGATGAACACACCATCCTGAAATGCTGACTTGGAGCCGTCTGAAATGTCCTTCAGGATCAGTAAAGCATCTCTCTATCTCTCTGTCCAGCTATCTATCCATTTATCATGTGCACTAATTGCCTATAAAATAAAGAACAGCCAGTCTTAGATAGAGTAGACCCTTGGAAGGGTTACTTTCTTTGTAAATGTGGAATGTCACTTGACTGGTAAGAAAAGTATAATTTACATTCTATAGTTTAAACAAAGTAAGCACAAAATATAGCTTACTTTGTTACTGTAGGAATTTGTTACAACTTGTTACAACTCATCACTACATACAAGGAACCAACAGGTACAGAAGAAATCAGATTTAGCATTATCAGCTACAATATCACAAACAGAACTGTCCACCATGAGTATATTTATTAAATAGGCTTTAACACATGCTGGACGAACAACAGTAAATCCACCTGCATCTACAGCTACTCCAGCCCCAAGCAGTCCCCTTGAAGAACCAACAACTACAGAAGAAATACTCATACCTACAACTTTACGAATAAGTTCATTGCTAAGAACAGAACATTGCATATTCTGGAGAAAACTTTATCTTAGAGATAAATTAATGTGACTCTGGATGGAAATAAATGGTGTTGCATTGCTTAAGCTTATTGAAATGAATGCCATAATCAAAGCAAGTTGATAGTTTTTTTTTAGCTAGGCAGTGAAAAAAATTTTTTATAAAAAATTTTATTTGTATAACACTTTAACCATGGTCATTGTCGCAAAGCATCTTTACACACACAAATGAAAATTGATCAGATAGTCCCAATGAGCAAGCTGAGGGCGATGGTGGCAAGGGAAAACTCCATGACATGCCAATAGGAAGAAACCTTGAGAGGAACCAGATTCAACAGGGAACCCATCCTTATTTGGGTGATAATGGATAGAAGGAATTATTTTGCAGTCATACTGGAAGTCCAATATAACAGATGATGTCTGTCACGACGTGCGCTTGTGATGGGAATGCACCTCAACCTGTTGTCACTCCTTGTTTACACCGTAGGCTCCCTAAGCAGACGCAAAACCCCAACCCCCTCACCCCTTCTGCAGGTGCGCGAAGGGGCGGGGCCGCCATGTCGGGCCTCTCGATAATTAACGTTAATGAATTTTGGGCTTTCTCCACGTTATAAAAGCGAAGCGTGGAGTTTAGTCCAAAACAAAGAGTCATGCAGTGGAGTTATTAGAGAGTGGCACACAAGAGGGGCGATGTTATGTGCCCTAGAGACTTTAAAGGCTAGACCGGAATGCCGCCCCTTTGATCTCCCCGATGAGGACAGCGTGGGAAAGAATTGCTCGAGCTCCCGCGGCACCTTCACTCCCGCGCAGAGCCCGCCTTTGCATCCGCGCCGAAGAGGAAAAGGAGCAGAGCGTGTTAGGGCCCCTGATCCCAGTCGGAAAGTCGATGGACGTTAAGAAGGACTCCCGTCTGTGGCCGCACCCAGAATTAATAATTTCATTATTGGCAGCGGAGGTAGACTGTAGGAAATTCTGTGCTTAAACTATTGAGCAACTGCATAATTTGTTCTGGAAGTGTACTTGTATATCAAAGCACTCATATGTTAAAGCAAATTCCCACTTATTGATTTCATGAATGATGATTCATTCCACAACCCAAAAATATTAACAGAGAAATAATTAATACAAAATATAAAGTAAAAATAAAATAAAATTAGCCTGCACTTCAACTTTGAAAAGAATCATGGCTGAAGTAAGACAAGAGAGGAGAGGAGGAGGGGTGGGGCTACTATGTAGGACTTGCGCAAACACACACACACACTAACGGAAACACTGCTCTGTCAGGAAACTTATTTAACAAGGAACCTCTCTAATGACACTTGCTTTTGACTCCTTTTGAAAGATTTAAACACATTTATCTCCCATACTGCTTCAGCCTGTTCGAACCTTTTTTCTTCACGGGGACCGTTGTTGCAATACAGTTACTAAAGAACAATCACAGTTGTTGCTTGCAAAAACATGTCACAATGTTATAGCAAACAGTAGGCGCGTGCATGGATGTTGACTATACTAAGTGGCGCACGTGCACTAAGACTAAGCATGGGAGATGATTACCCATAATCCCACAGCGAGACAGAGAGAAGAACCATTGGCTCAGTTTTGATTACATGATGCTTGACATACAAAGCGCATACTTTTTTTTTTATGTTAGCACTTTGAGATTTAATGAATGAAAAGTGCGCTACAAATAAAATGTATCATTATTATTATTATACTGTATGTACAAGTCGTATGTCAAGACCTCACTCGTTTATAAAGTTAAAATTTATTTTAAAAATTTGCTCGTCTTGCAAAACTCTTGCAAACCAATTTACTTACAATCCAAGGTACCATTGTATATTGTGTGTGTGTGTTTGTGCATGCATGCTTGTATCTGAATGGTATTTCACCTCTGTTCCAAGTGAGAGTTTGTTTCTCATTATTTGACAAACAAACATCAGTGACAGAATTTTTTTGATGCCTCCCATGTAATCACCTTCGCATTCAACATCAGTAATATCAGCATGCCAGAGGACCTCATCTACAACACAACAACATCAACAACTACAAGAATATTAAGAGTCATATTAACAGTGCCAGGAGTGTACATGGCCATGTACCTAACAGCACTCTAACAAATAACTGTACCTGGGTTTGGATTCATTTGCAGAGTTTTATGTAAAAACGGCTGCAAGCATTGTATTAAAAAATAAAAGTTAGAGTAGACAGTTAGAGGTGTGCAAGGAACGTCAGAGATCAGGGGAGAGTGACCTCCTGTGGTTTGTCAGAAAAGCTGTTTCTCAGGTCAGAATGTATTGTAGTGCAACATAACTACAGAAGTAGTCGAAACGTTGAACACACCTTCTCATTTAAACATTACCAAAGGTTTTTTATAAATTTTTTACTATTTTTCTAAATTGTCCGACAATACGAACACATGAAAACTAGGAAATGACATATGGAAAACAAACAAACAAAACCCAAACAGAAATTTCTACACAAATAAAATAATTATTCGTAGGTTTACCCTTTAATAAAGAACTTTAGCTTAAAATTAAAATAATACAAACATTACATTTTAACCACACTAACAACATTTAAGTATGGGGTGAATTATTTTCCATTTGTATTGAAAGCATGCTGTATACAAGTGTTTGTTTGTTTTTTCCCTTGACTGCCAGGGATGAGAAAAATTTGCCTTCCCACCCAGCGAGCAAGACAATTTTGTGCTTTTGATCTTCTGGCCACTGATAGCTGTGATGTCAGGAGCTGTCAATCTCTGAACAATAGAACAAATGCTTTTAACTGCCTGTTTTGTCACGTCCCCTCCTGAACTATTGTCTCACACCTCACACATACTACAGCAAAAGCCCAACCCGTTTAGGGGTCAGGGATCAGGGAAGGGTGACCTCCTGTGGTTGGTCAAAGAAAAAAAAAGGTAGTCACTGTTTTTTTAGTGTAACATAACTACAAAAGGAGTCAAAACGTTGAACTCACCTTCTCATTCATACATCACCGAAGTGTTATTATTATTATTATTTTTTTTATATTTTTCTAAATTGTACAACAATACTAATACATCAAAACTAGGAAATGACATATGTTGAAAAAATAAATAAAAACATTAGGCCTAAACCACACTAACAACATTCCAGTATTGGGTGAATCATTTTCAATTTGTATTGAAAACATGCTGTATAAAAAAAGAGTGACACACTACAACAACAAATGGTTTTACAGCCACTAT
>JAOVVA010080049.1:0-12885 GCA_028565275.1 Leiocassis micropogon
GATCTTTGAGTTTAGCTCATGAAAAATGGGAGCAAAAATAAAAGTGTTGCGTTTATATTTTTGTTCAGTGTATATATTGTGTGGTGCACCCAGGCAGTAATGGCTTTTTCGCGGTCTTGAAACACTCAAATAACACACGCGGTTGCACGGTGGTCCTGGGGTGGCGATGGCACAGGGTGCTTAGGCCTGTCATTGTTGCCTGCAACTATATTATTATTAGTATTAGTATTATTAGTCCATAGCAGCGCTAGTCCAGTAGCATAGTGGTTAACACTGTGTATCCAGGGTCTGGGATTGATTCCCGCCTCGGGTCTGTGTGCATGTTTTCTCTGCGATTGGGTGGTTTCCTCTCGGTACTTCATTTATCTCCCAAAGTTCAAAGACATGCAGATTAGGTTATTTGGTGTTCCCAAATTACCTGTAGTTTGTATGTGTATAGTTATGTGTGTGCTCTGCAATGGATTGGCACCCTGTCAAGGCTGTACCCCGCACTGTGCCCAACGTCTCCTGGGATAGCCTCAAGACTCCATTGAACCTGTACACAAAATAAGCAGTCTAGAAGATGAATAAATGGATAAATGAATTAATGAAATGATTCTTTATTCTAATATTTATTACTTCTGGTATAGGTTTAAAAAGCAAGAGATAATAAAAGAGAAAATAAAAGAGAAAAAAATAATTTCTTACAATAAATAAATTAAAACTAATAAGTAGGTAGCTGTGTGTCTGAAGAATCTTGACCTTTATGTACACTCACTTGTCACTTTATGTACACCTGTTCAACTGTTTGTTAAAGCAAATATCTAATTAGTCAATCACATGGCAACAACTCAATGCACTTAGTCATGTAGACATGGTCAAGAACATCCTGTGAAGTTCAAACTGAACATCAGAAAGAGGAAGAAAGGTGACTTTGACCATGGCATAGGTGTTGGTGCCAGACAGGCTAGTCAGAGTATTTCTGAAACTGCTGATCCTATACTGTAGGATTCTCACACACAGCTATCCCTAGGGTTTATAGGGAATGGTCTGAAAAAGAGAAAATATCCATTGAACAGCAGTTCTCTGGGTGAAAATACCTTGTTGATGCCAGAGGTCAGAGGAGAATGGGTCAAGCTGACATAAGGCAACAGTAACTCAGTATACATGAATATAATCTTATTCATGTATACTGAAGAAAATCTCTAAATGCACAACATGCTGAACCTTGAGGCAAAGAGGGTACAACAGTAGAAGACCACACCGGGTACCACTTCTGTCAGCTACGAACAGGAAACTGAGGCTACTATTTGCATGGGCTCACCAAAAATGGACAATAGAAGACTGGAAAACATTGAAACGTTGCCTGGTCTGATGTGTCTCGATTTCTGCTGCAACATTCAGAATTTGGCATAAACAATGTGTAAGTATAGATCCTGTTATTTCAGGCTGCTCCTGGTGGTGGGTATATGTTCTTGCCAAACCTTGGGCCCCTTAGTACCAATTCAGTATCATTTAAATGCGACAGCCTACGTGAGTATTGTTGCTGACCATGTCCATCCCTTTATAAACACAGGATAGAATGCCAAGTCACAAAGTTAAAATTATCTCAAACTGGTTTCTTGAACATGACCAAGAGTTCACAGTACACAAATGGCCTCCCCAATCAAAGCTGGAGTCCATCAGGATGTGATAGAATAGGATGTGCAACTGAGAAATCTACAGCAAGTGTGTGATGCAATCATGTCAAAATGGACCAGATTTTCTAAGGAATGTCTCCAGCACCTAGTTGAAACTATGTCAAGGATAAATAAGGCAGTTCTAAAGACAAAAGGGTGTTCAACCCAGTACCAGCAAGGCATACCTAATGAAGTGGCCAGTGCGTGTATTAGCAAAACACAAGTGGTAACTACATGATTTATATTTCCTCACTATCCTGCTATTATTAGTTGAAACTAATCTAATTAAAACTAATTATCCTGAACTGAGCAGTGTCGTGCTTCTTTGGAATGTATCATGAAAGGATATGAGAGGACAGCACAAAGAAGGGGGATGGAAAAAGATATTGATTTTCACCTTAAAAAGGCAATCTCCTCAGCTAAAGTGCTCTTGAGGGGGAAAAAATGACACACACGCATGCACAAACACATGCACGCGCGCACACACACACACACACACACACACACACACACACAAAGCTCTCACTGTGTGTGTGTTTAACAGAGAGACCGTCAAGCAGTGGAAGTGGCTATTACAGCACTCTGTTACCTTTGATCTGATCTAAACAATATTGTCTTATGAGCCATAAAAGTCATAATACCTACAGTACAAGAATTCATAAAAGTCAGCTTACATGATGATTGTGATTTGGTAATGATAGGGGTTAGGGGTGGTGTTTTTGAATGAAATATGAAATTGCTTGTTAGACTTGCAGTTTGTTTTCAATTTATGTGTTTGTTCTAGCCATCTATGTCATCTGAGCTAGGATTTTAGTAAGAATCAGGTTACTGAATACTGGTTTTCAGTATAATTATGCGAGTTATCTTGTTATACTTGATATCTCTATGAGCGTGTCAGTGGACCAGAGCCACTCAGTAAGTCTCCTTCAGCACATTGCAAAGATCTTAAATGAGGTTAAGGTCAGGACTCTGTGATGGCCAATTCATGTGTGAAAATTATTTCTCAGGATGCATCCATCACAATCATGATTCATGATTTTTTCCAGCTACATTTGTGTAAACACTCAGAGCAAGGACCCAAACACACAACCACAACAAGCCTTTAAAGAAAAAAAAATGTTTTTACGGTCTTTTAGTTAAGTCAACACAGTCTAAAGAGTAAATGTCTCTAGATAAATATACAGTATGTGTCTCAGATAAATTAAACATTTTAGGATGGCTTGATCAAATTCTTGCTAACTAATGTCCATGAAATGTATTACTTTGGAGATAGGAAAGGGTCCAAAAACCCTGAGTGGACAACCACACACACTGACCAGGTAAATACTTTGGAGCAGCCCTAACCCTGCTGGCCTGCACTAAGGGCTGTACTGAGGGGACACTATGTTTGTTTTATGAACAAGAAAGACTTCTCACTTTTCTTTAGCCAAAGTCACCATTCTTTTACTAGCTTGACGGCACCAACTCTCTGTTGCCCACATCAAAATGTGTTTGAAAAAGGTACAGGTGGGTAGTTTATTGTCATCAGATGATCTTTGGGACACCACTGCACTTCCACTATCCTCTTACTATAAACTGTAATGTGGGGTTTAGTGTAACAAGAAAAGGTGCTGAGGTGAATCTTTGCTTGGGGTTCAAAAATGTAGCACTGGTTTCTACTATTTTAAATACACCTTGCATGAGGTTTGTCTGTGAAACAGAGCCACCATCAAGCTGTAATTGCTGATAAAACACCTGGAATAATTGGCAAAACTAAAAAAAGGTTTTGAAGATGCTTATAAGAGTCTGGTGTGAGCCAGCTCAGGTCTCCTCAGGACCCATGGCTATGCTATGCTACCTGCCGAAATAACAAAGCCCAGAATAGACAAAGAGGAGGCATGGACTCTTCTGTTTTCACAAATAATTGCTTATTATAGGAGTCTTTGTAAAACTGCTCAAACATGATGACCTAAATCTTTTTCGTTCTTTACTTACTCCAGAGAGCTCACTTGGTAACTGGCCTCCCCTTCAGCAGGGGTGTGAAGGGTTGGGGCCGCTAAGTCTGACATGGCTGTAGCAGATCATCAATGAGCTCGGAGGGAGGCACGGAGCTTAGCTCGAGGTTCAGAAGTCTGAAGAAAGTGTGCAGATATTAACATGGAGAGTGTAAGGGGGCAATGCCATGCACCCCAGGGACATTAAAGGCGGGCGGACACCACTGTATAAATGCTGGATGGGAGACTGAAAACTGCACTTTTTCAGGATAATTAGTTTTAAGACTGCACTTTCAGTTTTGCTGAGAGCCAACCATCGCGACTGAGCTGACAAAAGGGAAAGAGCCACTGCCTCGATGTTAAGACCCCCTTTCCCAGTCAGGGGGAAATGGTCACAGTCACCAGGAGAAACAATAATCACACTTGCCAAAGTCATTTTTAATTGGCGCCTGTAGCCACACCGAAAGGAAACTGGGCAGGGCTAGCTGGCTGCGACTGCAACCGCGCCACTGTAAGGAGAGTGACACATGAAATGAGGCCATGCCATGTGCCCAAGGCGTAAAAAAGGTGTGCGGATTGTATAATGCTGTTTAACCAGCTGCTGAGGGACAACCACTGAAGGACTTCATGAGCTGCCCCGGCACTTTCAGGTAGGCCACCCATCGTGAGCCAACCACTGAAAGGAAAAAGGCCACTGCCTTCATGTTAAGGCCCCCTTTCCCAGTGAGGATTGCACCTGCAGCTACTGGAGAAGTTACAGCCACGTTGGCTGCATCGCATTCTGGCTCCTGCACAAGGCCGCATCATACTGTAGGTGGACAGGGCAGGGACATGCCGCGACTGCAACCGTGCCACCGAAGAGCCTGTGAGAGCCATGGTCTATGTGAGTACACTTCGCCACTTCGACTTGCCTCATGTCTGCGTGCCTGTAGTGCGCGCCGAGTTAAAGATCTTACATTTGTCTGGATCAAGTTTGGTAAATACACTGGCTCCTTGCAGTAGTTAAATGTGGTTGAAATAATGTCACTTGGTATTGATGGTGTTGTCATTGAGACCCCTGCAATTGATTCAAAAGTTTAAAAAAACCCACACATGCTGGAGATGACTATAGTTGGATTATACCTGCAGCCAGCAAATCCTGAATATACTTCTCCATGGCTACTCTCTCTCTACCAGAGAGAAAGTAGATGGCCCTTTGGTGAAGACAAACCAGGAAGGTGGTCAATGTTTCAGTTTTAGGGTTGATGTGACTTTGGCTTCATTAAACTTTTTTGAGGCCATAACATTCAGATGGCACAGATTTCAGGCTGCGGAAATTCTCTTTGACAGGATTATCAGGGAAAGTGGTAGTGGCAACCTGTGACATATGAAGAAACATTGAGTGTACAGAATAGCTCCAGAGACCCAATCAACATGAGGTTGGACAGCCTAAAATGCCCGGTATGGTAAGAGATTAAATAATGTGAAAGGAGATGTTTTCATGATGGTTACTTGACATGACAATGTGGACACCAGGCCAATAATTGGATACTTCTGAAACACTTTTCCACTTCCATAGGATACATCTTATGGCAAGGTTGTTAAAAAATAAGAACCTACTCACTGCATCAGATAGGGTTAAAAGAATAGTTGACAGTTAAAACATATTAATAACTGTATTAATAATCCATTTAAAGACTAATTAAATCTGACAGATTGCTTTTCTTTTTTGGCCAGGCAGTGCTGAAGATGATTTTTTTTAGAGTGGCAGTTTGTTAGCTTTTATTCTGGGCCTCAGTCAAGGCTAAGCAGTCTCTCTATCTGACCTTCATTCTTGCTATGTATTATACAAAAAGATTAGGTGCAAACCACACATATTGACTCCCAATACACATACACACACACACACACACACACACACACACACTCCACTTTATGTAAAACCCTGTAACAGTTTGTGTACATTTTGGAAATGTTTCCAGCAAATGGTACCCTCAAAAATAATTATAAAATACAAATAAGATCTAATTTGGATTACAAAATGTCTGATTATCATTTATATGGTTCAGAGAAGGACAAACATGGAGGGAGGGAGAAAAGCGAGGCAAGAAAAGAGTGAAGATGTGCACGTGCAGGTTGGAAGCAGTACCCAGCTAGTATGTAGGCACTCAGCTGGCAAGTGTTGGCAGCAGCAGAGTGGCAAAGTGGACTCCCATGTACAGAGGCTCTCGCTGGCTCCTCAGCTGCCAGTTTGCAGTTGTGGCCAGCACGCCCTACCCAGTCCTCCTTAGGTGCAGCTGCACACGGGAGTCAAGCACAACACAGCAAACATTGGTCATTGCTCCTCCAGTAGCTCCAGCAGCATTTCCGACTGGGGAAGGGGGCATTGATGCAGCTGGGTTGCGAAGGATGGCTTCAAACAAAACTAAAAATGCAGTGACAGCAAAGAGATCATAGAGTGGTACACCGTCCATATGCCTTTAAAGTCCCTCTTACATTCCACTATTTCTGTTAACTTCAGCAACTTCTGAACCTCAAGCTGCACATACTCGCTTTTACCTCGGTGTGACAGGGGAGTCTACGAGTTAAATTTCAATAATTTTATTTAAATATGTAACATGCAGTTTACTAATTATGCCAGTGGATAAACCACAATAAAGAAGAATAGCTCTTTATTATCAAGTCCTTTTTATGAGGTGGGAGGAACTTACTCACTCACTCATCGTCTATACCGCTTAATCCTGAATTCAGGGCCGCGGCGGGCCTGGAGCCTATCCCAGGAGGTACACCCTGGACAGGGTGCCAATCCATCGCAGGGCACACTCACACATACACTCACTCACACAGTGGGAGCAACTATGTCATGAAAAAAAAAAAAACAAGCAGCAAATTTATAATAATTAGGTATATTACAGGAATGGACAATAAAAAAATAAAACAACAAATCTCAAGTTAAAAAGATTAAGATAAATGTGCAGACATATGCAACCTCTGAATAAAAAAATCATCAACTATTTAAAATCCAACCAAAGATAATGCAGTATGAAAAAAGGTCAAAAGGAAAAAAAAGAAGAAGAAAAAGCAAAGGCTGCCACGTCTTCCACTCCACTCTGAGAGGTCCACTGTTCCATCTGTAGCAGCCACAGCACAAGAAGGAATCAGTAGCCCTAGCCTACACACGCTGAGACAACAGCCCAGAGCAATACATTTACAATAGTCAGGAAATACTCACTCATTTGCAGACTGAGAACCTTTCCTCAACCCTGCCAACTGGCATTGTGCTCTATACAGGTGGGTTCTGTTCAAGCTTCTCCTCCCAGGAGACATATGTAAGTAGACCTTCTAACTGTAGTAGGTCACGATCTACCCTGTGACATCCCCCCCACAGTTTATCATTGGCAGTCCCTGCTACACATACATTTATTCCCTATAACGTGCTGGTGGTAGGCAAAAGTTTGCTTATGTAGAGTGACGCAAAGTGAAGTCTGGTATACCCAGCTTAGGAAAAAATCCATAAAACACAGGTCCAGGCCATACCCGAGCATCTTTAGCCAATATTTGTGCATTCCTGTGTAAAGTCTGTGTAAAATGACCACCCTTTTCTGGTCATACCCTATACACCACCCCAGTATCTCCTACCTGTTCCAAAACCTGTTCTGGGCACAGTGTTGTTATATGTGTGCACCCACGATTCTGTTTGGTGGTCTCGAGAGAGCGAAGCAGGGTCTTGTTCAGACAATATACACCATCGTTTCCTGTGTGATGATAGAGGGTTGTGCCACTTTTTGTGAATCCATAGATATCACAAAACTGTTTCATTAACACTGACTCAAAATTAGGGCAACCAAATGGCTGCACTAGATGTGACTGTCGTCTAAGCAGTCTGGTCACATGTAGGAATCACCTATGCAAGACGTGTAAACAAGTCAGTCGCCACCAAAATATTCTGATACATGTCTCTGGGTTGGCCTATGGACAAAAAGACTAAGCTTATCACTTATAGGGGATATGATACAACAATATTGTGTAAGGAGGCCTTCGGCTCAACTTTGTCTATCTGTAGGTTATAAGAGACACAACCCTGTTTCCAGTAACGTACTTCTTCCTCAATGTCTGGCCAGTAGAATCTTCATTGAATCCATGTTACAGTCCTCTTCACACCAGCATGGGCAGCAGCTTCCTGGCACCTCTCCCAGACCTCTTGGCATCTAGAACTTGGGCACACAACCTGGAGGTGCAGTTCATGAGTATGTTGATTAGTCATTTTGCAAAGCAATACATTATTCTGACCTCAAGTTTTTTCCACTGTTGTAACAGTTTCCATGCCTGGTGACACAAAGTCTAAGGTTTTCTAGGTATCACTTTACTCTCCACACCAATCTTTACCAACTGTATCTCAGAGAACTTAGATTGCGTTTTGCCCAGTCATGCTGACCCACTCATCTGCTCCTCCTGGCATCCATCCTACAGCCACTGTAGTTACATTAAGATTATGTAACTGCAGTATGTAACTACAAGATTATATAACTACTGTTGGCTGAGTCGTGTTGGTCTGAAATGGTAGCCTGTCTAGAAGGAACTGGCAACTTAGACAAGGCATCAGCTACTGTTTTTTTTCCTGGACAATATCTAACCTCATTATCAAAAGAGGGCGACCCAGCATTTTTCCACTGACCCCAGGAGAGCTGTCTGCAGATGGGCAGCAGGATTATTATCTGTGTATTCAATGACTTTGACACCAGCAAGATAGTTTTTGAACTTTTCTGCAATAGCCCACTTAACGGCTTAAGGCTTAAATGAGCTGTCATTTCTTTCACTTGGGTGTAAGCTTTGTCTGGCATAAGCTACAGTATCACACGCTCTTTGCCCTCTTGTATTTGGGTCAAAACTGCACCAAGGCCCTGGTTGCTAGCATCCATGTAGACTATGAAGAGCACAGAATAATTCTCATAAGCTAAAACAGGTGCTTCTCTCAATTTGGTCTTAAACGGTTCAAAGGATGTTTGACACTCAGGATAACACTGGACTTGACCAGTTTCTGACTTTTTGGAACTGGAATAACTGTTAGAAACATATTCAGAGAATGTGCTATTTCAGCAAAACCTGGGACAAAGCATCGATACTAACCAGCTAGTCCTAGGAAAGCCCTCACTTGCCTAATAATAGTTGGGGCTGGCCAGTCCAAAATTGCTGCAACCTTCAGGTCATATCAGCTTGCATTTCTTCCTACCTGTTCCAAAACCATGTATGGTTCTGGGCACAGTGTTGTTATATGTGTGCACCAATTACAACCAATACTCAGGCCAACGATTCTGTTTGCTCTGGTAGATGTAACATCAGCTTATGATGTTACATCTACCAGAGCAACTTTAACAATACCATCCTCTTCTGAGGACTTAGATCACAGGCTACATGTATGTCCTTTTGGTCCACCAGATACAGCTTTCCTAGCTTTTGATATTGACCTATTGGGGATATACACACATAGAGGAACTTTGCCATTTTTTACCACAACCAACATCCATCCCACTCCCATGTTGTGCCCTGGTAGAGCACGCTCCCACACCACCACCTCATTGGTGGAGCCCGCACACTGTGCCTGTTGGCTGGGCGCATGTACCCCAGCACTCCATCCTATATCATGGTAGCTTCCACTTAGGCACAAAGGCATCCCCCCATTCTTGCTGCTTTTACAACTCTGGGGAGGGAAGAGATTGTCCAGGTTGGTTAAACAGAGCATCCCAAAAGGCAATCACAATGTTTATCCCTATAATAAGAGGGTGTATACAATGTTCATATTCCACCACCACCATTCCTCATCCAGGGACACTAATTCCCTCTACTTTAAAGTCCAACACGGCATAGCTAGTGTAAGGTATCATAAGGCCATTTGATACACATAGCTGGAACCTCACCAGTGTTTTATTACACAAGACTTAAATGAAATACATCAAGGAAACAAGAAAACTGACTTTTCTTCATCAATGCGTAATCAATCCTGTAATAATAATAAATTTACTCTCTTAATAGTTACTGTAATGGTGGGACATGCTCCTATAAACACTTCTGTGGCACTCATCTCATCTGATGGATGCACAACTTCTGCTCCATGGACCTCAGCAGCAGGAGCATGTAGTCTAATGTCGGCTGGGTTTTTTACGGGGTGTCCTACAAAACTTGCTTGTTTACATCTGTGGCAAATAGGCCTACCTCTATTATCCCAGTGATTACCATAAGAAGCTACTGTGGTGGTTCCTGTCTTGGCTGTGGAGGAGGTGTTGGACTGTTTCTGGTAGTCGGAAGCAGTGACCTTACTTTCTTCATTAACTTCTATGCTCTTTATCTATGATTTTATGTCCACCCTAATTTCCCATCTTTACCATCTCCAATCAGTTCTCTCTGTAAATTTAAGCACGGGTACATTACTAACAGCATAGCAGGTTACCTTAGATTGAAGTGTTTCCTTGTACTTAGTCTCCAACAACAGTGCCTTCTGGCAAATGGCAGCAAAATGATCCATTCCAGAAGTAATTTAGAACTATTAATTCAAAACTATTAACTGTTTAAACAGTTCCACACAGGCAGCAAAAAACTCCTGTCAGTCACATGTTCCAAAATTTCTGATCACTTAATAAATGCGTGGATTCACAGAAAAAATTGTCGCAAAAAAGATTGTCTCTCTCTTTTTTGTTTTTCGTTTTTTTATCTCAAACCCAAACGTCTTCAGGGGGAAAAAAGGTTGTATGTGTGTAGTCACGAGCAGGTCACTCTGAGGCAGGTAATAAAGGTGACAAAAACAACAAAGCTTCTGCTTATAGTAGCTTGTGTCCAGAGAGAGAGAGAGAAAGAAGGGGGGACTGGAAAGGTTATTCCCAAAACAAAGTGTTTACCTCCATGATTTTCTGTGTATATGGTGTTTCAATGAGTTTCTGCACAGGGTGCAGTTAACTGTCCCAGGAGAACATATACTTTAGTGGCACAGTGCAGTGGACTACGAGATGAATGCTTTCTCCGCATTACTGTGCAGCAAGAAAAAGCAATGGATATGTTTCCCAACTAGACACACACACACACACACACACACACACTTTAAAGTGTGTCTACACCGATTGTTTTTTCCTCAAGGGTGGTAAGAAAGTAAAAACAAAAAAGAATATTCATCAACCATTTAAATAATCCCTTACTGTTTTTAATTTTAAATATTATTTAGTGTTGTACATGTATTATAACACATATAATACATAACAAATACTATATTTTTAATCATGACAAAATGTACAGTATAGTAGTTTTTCTTATGGTCACATTAAAAATTAAAAATAAATAAACCCTCTTGAGTACTGATAGCAAAACTCTGGTATGGTGACAAAACTACAGATGTCATTTGCACCACATAAAAGCTGGGGGCTTTTTTCTACTGCAGTTTTTCAGTGCCTGAAATTTAATCACGCAAGATGTTGGATGCTCGTCAGTGGGCACAAGGCAACATGAACAGCTGGTGTAGTGTGCATGTAGTGGATGTTAAGAAGCCCAGAGACAGAAATCCAGAGCAATATCAGCTTTACTCATTTTCAAATTGAACATGCTCAAAAATTGGGCTAGGGGACACGACCAACTAAACATTTCCACTTTAGACAGCTCAGTGCTGCCAAATAATCCTCAGTGCTGTCCCAGTATACCCATGCTCACAACTGGAGACAACAGTGCGGTCTATGGTCAACCCAATTTTACAGCATTCATAAGTAATTTAATTGGATTTCATAATATATCAATAGCTCTGGGTGTTCAATTGAATGCAATTTTATACGAATTGTGTTCTGAACCTTTTTCAAAAAGTAGCTTTTCTGAAATCCAAAGTGCTCTCTGCTTCTGTTCTGTCATTAGTGAGTTTTTCTGATTATGTCCACATGTTCTGAGTTCAGGCACTGATCTAATCATTGTTAAGGTGTGTTGTTCCTACAGTAGTCCCTTCTGGTAGAATTCTACATCTATGATTACTCTTCCTCTTTGATAATATCATCTGCCTACTTTCTGACCACTGCATGAAATATGTGTAATGAGTCCCTTCCCCTAAACTTTCTTTTTACCCATAAACTAATCTTTTTCTTTTTTTTTCCTTCATACTTTTCTCTGTGTGTTTTTACTAAAGAGGTGGAACTGTGACCCCACTGCTCCATGATCGAGCATATGAATCCCCTCTTCAGGTCTGTGTGCCAGGAGTTTGCATGTTTTCCAAATGCTTGGTGGGTTTCCTTCAGGTACTCCAGGTTCCTTCCACAATCCAAAGACTCTGTGATCAATTTATGAAAAAAGTTCTATAAGATATGAGATGGGGCCTCCGTAGATAAAACTTGTTTGTCTAGAACTTCCCACATATTTTTAATTGGATTGAGATCTTGGAAATTTCTAGGTCATGGCAGAGCACATAATCCTGCTGAAAGAAGTCACTGATATTAGGAAATACGTTTTACATGAAGGGATGTACTTGGTCTGCAACAATATTAACGTAGTTGGTACGTATCAAAGTAATAACCACATGATTGCTAGGACCCAAGGTTTCCTAGCAGAAGATTGCCCAGAGAAGCTTGCCTTCTTCCTATACTTCATCCAGGTGTTATTTCTTAATTAGGTAAGTGATGCACAAACACCCAGCCATCCATATAATTTGAAAGATTCATCAGAGCAGGCCATCTTCTTTGACTGCTCCATGGTCCAGTTCTGATGCTCATGCACCCACTTTTAATCACTTTTAGCACTGGCCAGCTTCAGCACTCTGACTGCAGCTCAGAGGTGGGTAGAGTAGCCAAAAATTTTACTAAAGTAAGAGTAGCTGTAGTTCAAAATAATAAAGTTCAAAATAATAGAAAATAAACTTTCTAAGTAGAAGTAAAATGTAGTCATCCAAGTAAGAGTAAAAAAATATTTGGTGAAAAGACTACTCAAGTACTGAGTAACTGTTTCATCATAATGTCCGATATCTTTTAAATTAAATAATGTACAAATTCTGACATTTCCAAAATAAATAATTAAATATTCCAAAATGAAAAAAGTTAAATGAAAATAAATAAAATATAATAAATGAATAAAAATAAATATCTAATAAATAGCACATTAAGGGAGAAGAAACACAATTTTCCTAATCCCACTTTTTTCACAACATAAAGCTTTTAAAACAAATAGCTACTGTAGGTAACATATTGTGGCGTGGGCGGGGCGGCAGCTGACGACCAGCATGCCTTGCGGGGATGTCGGTGTGTTCACCATGTTGGGGAAAG
>JAOVVA010080070.1:0-12884 GCA_028565275.1 Leiocassis micropogon
TTTACGACCTTTAACATAAACTACTATAGAATGTGTTTATTGAAAGTGCAGCTCGTGTCGTGAGAAAAGGAAGAAAAACACACTGTTCTCACGCACACAGAATATCATGAAACACACTTAAAATCGAATATTTCCTACAGGACTGGACTGATACACACATGCACACTTTTGTGTTCAGATACAATTGGCTTTCATATCTGATTCGATCCGTGGCCAAGTATCTCGTACCATGCTCCAGACCACCTTTTCCAGCACAGTTCCCAAGCCGGGAACCCTAATCAAAATGAACAAGACTTTGTGATCACATGTACTTGGGAACAATCCCTGGGCCCTAACGTGACCTCTTAGGGCCTGGTCTCTAATGTTTACAGTTTGGTACATGAAGCCTTTTCCCTTAGACTGGATCTAAATAAAGGCCTGACTTTGACTTTGGCGAGCACCACACAGTCCTGACCCTCAGCAAATCCACTATAATTATGTACACACACAACCTACATTGCTTCTCGTAAACTTCATCTAAGGAAGTCGCTCCTGCTTTCTTATGGCTCCTGTGATCTAAAGAGTCATTCAGGATCATTCAGGGAGTGCAGAAAAAGTCACTATTTGAGGGAAACTGCTTCAACGACCTATTTGTTTCACACCGAACTTTTCTTGTAAACATTTTATGCTTTGCTTGAGATAAAAGTCAAGATCAGATAAAATGCTGATAAAAGTCAAGGTCAGATAAAATGCTGGCAGATACACAAGAATTATTTATGTGCTAAGGTCTTGATGCTCCAAAAAGCTGTTAATAACTGTCTGCTGAATAAAGGATAATCAAAGGCATGCTTTTTTATTTGATTGATATCTACAACAATGCTGCAGAGATACAGATTTTTTATTAATTAAAAAAAAAAAAATTCCCCGATTTTCTCCCTAATTTTAGTCGTGGCCAATTCCTCCCCGTCACTAGGAGGCTCCCACATTAAGGCTACTACTACCATTCAGCCGGGAGGGCCGAAGACTATCACGTGTTTCCTCCGAACCGCGTGACGCCAGCCGACCGCATCTTTTCGAACTGCTTAGGGGCGCTAGCAGCTCCTTCCGCATGCGCAAGCTCTCAGACGCCCCGGATTGGCTGTAGAGCCGTGATTAATGTGGGAGCATTGTGATTAAAGTATCTCTCATCCCTCCCCTCTGAGAGAGCTCGGCCAATCAGCTCCAAGGGCAGGTGATATATAATTATATATCACCAACCTACAGTATACCGAGAGTCATGATGTATTATCCTGTCTTTAGCTACAGCAAAAAACAAAACTGAAAGTTAATCAAATCATGTGGACTGTAGACATACTGAACATTAAGCAAATAATCCAGCGTATGTGGAAAATAGGAAAGTGACTATTAATTCGACCCTTATACCCCTATCTCACCTATGATGTTTTGCGTGGTGGCCGTAAGTACGGTTCATCATGATTCAGCGCGAGTTTTGGCGCTGTGATTACGTTTCCATCCTTCTGTGCGAAAAAATTAAACGTAAGTATGTTTAACATTTTTGGGCGGTCCTTGCAGAAGCTTGCAGACTTTGCAAGACTTCGCAGAACATCAGCGGAATGTCGGCGGTCAATCGCGGCGGCTCATGGTGCCTAACACCGCATCTAACCGCGAGTCAAACCGCATAGGTGAGATAGGGGTATTAAATGCTAAATGTTATACAGTTTACTCACAACAAAGACTGTAGGCCAAATTATATCCAGGAATTTCTAAAAAGAAAAAAAATTAGGGAGGAAATGTGATAATATTTTGCTAGGCAGTGATAAATTTTTATATTTATAACTTAAAGTGTTTTAGCATAGCGTGTAGCTTGTCTGAGCTGATCACTGAATGCAATAAATGACCTCAGATATAATAAATTCCTGACATTAGCTCATTAAGGACAAAAATAAACTTAAAGTACCTGAGACACCCCAACAAGAACACACACTATGTACACACAATGTGTCAATTTCAGAGCTGTCCACATTTTTATCCAATATGTTCTTTCTCTATCCATTTTTTTCGCCATTAACTTTGGTTAATTTAGGGTTGGATATAGTTTAATTTCATTCTTGCACAAGAACTTCCACCAACCTTGTCATGGCGTATTTGCAAGTGAAATCCTTCACCATCTAAAAAAAAGGTCACATAAATGCATAACAAGAAAGCATGTAAAATTATTAGGTTGTGCAATACTATTTGTTTTTTTGGTCTCCAGTGTTAGTACTTTCTTTCAAATGAAGAGTATTTTTGCCAGTGGAAAGTCTTAAGGACAGAGGAATCAGGGAGGAAAAACTCCTGGAAATGACCTGGTCATTCAGTACATTTAGGTCATCAACCCTGGATCATAACACTGTCTCCAGAGGCTTGTACAGTGGACACTATACATGATGGATCCATCGCATCATGTGCTTCCCTTCTTACCCTGACACGCCCATCACTCTGGAATAGGCTCAATCTGGACTCATCAGTTCCCATGACCTTTTTCCATCGCTCCAAAGTCAAATCTTTCAGCAAACTGTGGGAGATAATTCTTCCACCTGTTGATGTTGCCTTCAGTTTAAAATATCAAACATTTATTTAATAACTTACAAAGAGAATTAAAGAAGATTTCAGACTCCACGCAGAGCTGGATGAAGTAAGACAGGATTTTATTGCAGCAATAAGAACCCAGATGAGCCAGCTTAGCAATGCTTAGGTTGGAAGTCCAAGCACCACCAAGAGCAGACTGATTTTACTGTGAAATACATGCTCTTTTTATACGGTTTGCAAGGGGAGGAGAACACACCTTGTCTCCTCCCCTGTACATTCTTTCTTCAGCCTTGGTAAATGTTAACCCATTATAATCTAATTTCTTACAAGAAATTCACCCTTTATAATAAAATTTTTTCACCTTGTACCATTACGTCATACACCTCGCTATCTGACTCCTCCCAGTGCTTATAACTTTTTCCCATTATAATTAATTTTCTTTAATAATTATTTTCCATTATCTTTACACTTTTCTTATCTTTCTTAAAAAATATTGGGGTGGCGCTTATTTTCGCTACACTTTCCTAGCTTTTCCGGTTTGCTCTTCAGTTCTCAAGAGACCAGCCATGGGTAAGCATCTCCGTTGCACTATTTTACTTATTTGCCTTATTTTATCCAATTCGTTGTGTTTATGCATTTTATTTCACTTCTATAGGTAACTGCAAATGCTCAAGTGCTGACTACATCCCTTTGAATGACTCGGACAGTCAGGGCAGTCCAGATCGCACTCCTTCTGAGGACTATAATCCTACTGAACCTGTCATGAATCAGGCCTCAGTGAGTTCTCTTCTTGATGATTTTGAGCTGTCCGGATCACTGGTGCACTATCTACAGGATAAGGGACTTACTTATTTTAAAAAGGATGACTCCAAACCTGGTCCTTCTAAAAAGACGGCGTCTGGATTTTGAGAGTCCCCATTGCTCTTTTCAGCCGGTGAGGCCAGAGTCTAGTACTCCAGCTCCATCTATCAGAAAACCTGGATGTCATGTAACTGTTGGCACTCAAACTGATTTTAAGGTGTCTGTTAGTACACAGACTAATGAGAGTGCAAACTTGGTACCCAAACAGATTTTCCTCCAGCGCCCGTGTATGTTAGTTTCGGGTGTACACTTTGCATTAAGCTTATCCGGTTTCTGTCACCTGATTGTTTGCTCTTTTTGTCCTTGGAATTTACGTTGGTTGTTTCAGGTCCTTCCCAGTCCTCTCTGCTTTGCTGTTCCTGACTTACTTCTGTCCTCCCTTTTTGCTGTTATCTTGCTAGTATTGACATTGTTGGTTATGTTTCTGCATGCTTCAGTATATATTTGATTAAAATATGTACTTTTAATTAAAATATGCTTACAAAACTCAAGCTTTTTTTCTGATGAGTCTCACTAACAAGTGGTTATCTCATGGACACACAGCTGTTTAGTCCCAATCCTGTACGTTCTCATCACATTGTGTCTGTGTATGGAAATGCTTTCACTTTCAATATTAAACATCATTACGATGCAACTTCAAGTGTTAACAGTCAATTTCACAGTCATTCATGATCGTTTTGACCAAATTTCTTCTGCAAAGTTGATGTTTCAGTGCAATCCTTTGAGGTTTTAATAATGCAACAGACATTTCTTAACCTAGCTTCAGTTTAATGTTTTGTTTGCTTGACACAGGCCAATAATTTGACTCTTCTGAAAAGGTAACTTTTTTTGGTGTGGAGATTCGCAAGAAATTTGCAGTACACATCGGAAACATGGCAAAGACTTATCAGAGATACCATCTGTTAAACTTATATGTGATCTTGACTGACTCATCTGAAATCAGGATGCAGAGTAATCAGTGGGGAAATGCTTGTTTTATAAAAACAATGGGTAAATTGTCACAATCAACAGCCATGAGATGATTAAACTACTGATAAAAACTGTTTAAATATAATTCGGTTTTAACCTTTTTGTAGGTTCTGTTTATTGTGATATACATTACGGTGCAAAAGTCTTGAGACCCCCCTTCTTCACATTAAATAACTTACTGCGACAGGCTGCAAAGTGCCTAAAAGATACATAAACAACCTATTTTAAATTGTCACTCCAGCAGCAACCTCCTTTCCCCTCTCGTCTGTTCCAACCACACAGCATCACCAGTATACTAATCACCGGCCTGATCATCTGTCATCTTGTTTCTCACTGGGTCATGCCTTAAATTAGATGTTTTATGCTTGAATGATTCATAGGTCAATGCGTGGCTTAACAAAGACATTCCTCTGAAATTGCTCAGGTACAAGGACTAGACTGAAAATGCTAGACAAAAAGTCCTTCAGGAAGCCTGGAGAACTATTCCTCAGACCACATTAAAAATACAAGAATAAAGTCTGTGTGTTTTGTACTCAGCGTTTTGTAAATGAGACATGGCCTTGGGTAACTCTAGTCCCACCGTTCCATTAGTCTCACAGGCTGCTTTATCAATTGGTAAGGTGAAGTTAATGCGTTCAGTGCTCACTGGTGCATGTGGTTCTTTAACTGGTCTTTTTAAGTTTTTAAGTCTGGCTTTTTTTTATAATGGGTTGATGTCATCTTCAACATCTGGGTTTCATTAAGCTTCGCTGTTTTAGGTGCCCCAAGGTATAGCTCAGATTTCCTGTGCAAGCACATTCCAGGGGGCCTATATGCTCAGATACGCACACACATATCAGATCTGCTAGCTATCTGCTAGTAAATGTCGATTATATCAAGAAGGGGTACCGTTTATTCCTTAAAAGTAAGTAAAATCACATGAAATGAAATAAAAATGACTCCCATAGCGTTTGTACAGTACTGCATGTATACACAGTGGATAAGTACGTGGAAACAATCCGCTGTGTTTATAATTTGTTCAACCAATTGAAGAGTATAATTTGTCAAATAATATTTCCAACAACATGGCAATATTTTCATGCAAAGTTTATTACAAATGCGTTTACAAAAGTACAGATAAAATCACAATATAAAAAGGTTACAAAAAATCTTTATGGCTCACAGAGCATAACATTTCTCTTAACATTTATAAACCACTAAAAATGTGGTGAATTAAAATGATAATACACAGTATATTATCAGTTAAAGAAGACAACCATTCAATCAGCTGATGTATGTTGGAAAAAGAAAAAACAAAAAAAGGGAGTACCTTCATTTTCTTTTAGTACCCTCAAGATTTTTAGTGAAATTACAGTAAAATCAGATTTGACTATTTTGGTAAAAAGTTTATAAGCAATGACTCATTTTACAGTAAGATAGAAAAATTAAATAGGTCCATTTGCAACATACTACTTAAGAACCAGTGTAGTTTGCGTTCCCACGTTTATAAAGTTTCCTTAGCAATGGTACGCTTAAACTTTTTGTACTTGTGATCAACAACAAAATCTCCTGCCTCCTTGGCTATTTGGGTGTCTCGTATAGCTTCTCGGTCTTTCAGAATTCTTTTGAGTGCCTGTGTCGTGGAAGTCAGGTCTTCTTTGGCACGTTTTAGATTTTTCTTATCCGAAGAGGTTTTCTTTTTTGGTTCCACGAACGTGCTACTCCACTGTCTATAGACCTTTTGCTTAGCTGTAGGCGTATCTGTGTAGTTCATGGAACTTTCGGACGTGTCTGAAACGGTGACGTAAACTGGAGCCTTGGCTGGCTTTGCCCTGTTGCAGTTGTGTTGGTGAATAAGTTTGCTCCGATTGTTGTTATTGTACCCATACAGGGCAAATCTCTGCTTTGTTTCCTTGTTCTGTCCAGTTTGTTTTGTTGTACCTTCTACTTTCTCCCTGTTTTTCTCAGAACTTGATGCAACAGTTGGTCTTTTTTGCTGATGAGTAACGTTTGCCACTTGTGACTTGACAGCACATGGCTTTTTCCATTCCATGTTTTTTCCAGATTTATCCTTGCTATGCTGTCCACCTTCAGTAGAGTTAAGAAAGCTAAGGAGATCATGCAAATGTGATTTTGGGGAGCTAGCTTTTTTGATCACGATATCAGGCGTGAAAAGGTCATCTTCAGAAGGTAATGATGTAACTTTGGTATTCTTTAACTTTTTACATGGTGGATATCTTGGTGGAGAAAGTTTTTTTCTTGATGTTTTGGTCAGCACCTGACTGTCTGGCTTCCCAGACGGTGAGCTACAGATCTGTCCTGAATTAGGCGAAGTAGGATCTGGTTTGGTGATGGCCGTCGTAACTGCATAGGTTAACGAATTTGCTGAGTCGCTGCTACTTTCTGAGCATACATTCACATGTGGGTCTGGTTTGCCAGACTGTTCACATCGAACATTAAGTAGAATTTTCAGCTTGATTGGAAGCTTTCTTTCTTCAACTTTTTCTTTTCTTACATCTTCGCAATGCTGGCCATCTTCAGCTAGAGTAACACTAAGTGTACTTGGTTGTTTTTTTGTGGAGCTAGCTTTTGTGGTCACATCATCAATAAAAAGGTCATTTGCAGGAAATTCTCTAATTTTGACTACTTTTAACTTTTTGCATGGTGGACTTTCTGGTGGAGAAACTTTGTCTCTTTTGTTCTTGTTTTGTTCTGGAATGACTAGATTTTCAGCGTTTTGTAAATGAGACATGGCCTTGGGTAACTCTAGTCCCACCGTTCCATTAGTCTCACAGGCTGCTTTATCAATTGGTAAGGTGAAGTTAATGTGTTCAGTGCTCACTGGTGCATGTGGTTCTTTAACTGGTGATTTACCAGACCCAGAGCTACAGCTCTCTACTTTATCACTTGGATTGGATTCGGATTCAAAGATGGTCACTTCATCTACATCGACTGTTGCATGTGGTGCATCAGTAACACTGCTACTCTCTGACAGTGCAATAGAATTTGATCCAGGTAAACTACAGATTTGTTCATCATCACTTTGTTTCGGAGACTTAGGACTACCACACTTTGGGCTAAACAGAGCTTCTTCCAGGTCTAGATCCAGTAAAGGTGTCTCTTCCCAGCACTTGGGGCAGAAATTTTCACCATCCCTTTCAAAGTCAGTCACATGAGGACAAGTGAATTTGATTTGATTAGCAGAGTTGCAGAAAGACTCGTTGTCTGGGGTTGCTGAAACCTTTCTTACATCTTGGCACAACTGAGAAGGCTGTTGCCAGTCAGAACCAAAGCATTCTTTATAAATTGCTCTAGCATCATCAGATGACAGAAGTGAGATTTGGATTGATTGGGAGTCATTGCTGGAATCGGAATCATGAGAAAGATCCAACAGCTCAATACCTTCAGAGGGAGAAGTGATATTTCCATATGCATCTTGGTAGACTTGTTCACCTTCTTCTGTGCTTTCGCTCTCAATCAGTATAACTTCAGTTTCAGTTGAGTGTAAAGATTGTTCAAAGTTCGTATTTTCTTCCTGCTGTTGATTCTTTTCCAGGTTTTCTTCTTCTTGCTTATTTACTTTAGATTTACTTTCACAGTCTGCAGATTCCTTGGTCATAATGTTGTTGTTATTGCACTTGGTATTTGCAGGGATCATGTTTGTAGATGGTTCAGCCTCTAAATAGATGTCAAGATCCTCAAAGCCTTCAAGTGACACATAATCAGGTAGCTTAAATTCTGAAATTGGCTCTGCAAGAAGATTTTCTATATCAGCTGGCTGTCCATTAACATTCAACCATGAGGATCTAAACTCCTCAGTGGGTAGGACTTTGTCATGTTTCAGAATGTGGCAAAAACGCTCCAACCTCTCCAAGCATGAGTTTGAAAGGAATTGCAAAGTTTCCATTTCTTTTGTGGACACATTGCTAAGGAAATCGCACAACTTTGCAGGAAATGTATCCATTTTTTTTTCTAATTCTTCTCTGTTTCCAGCCCAGTAGAGATCTAAGAGGCACTTTTCAAAATCCACTACTGGCTCCTTTACTGATCGTCTTAGAATGCTTTCGACAATCTTTACCAAGTAATTAAATTTCTCTACTGTAAAAGTAACCCCCTGAGCCTTGGACAAATCGAGTACATCGTCATCGAATTTGTCAGTCCTGAGGGTGTTGAGATCCTCTGGACTTTCTGACATCAAATCTGCACAGCAAACACAACTCTGAGACGTGGTAGAGCCAGCTTTACATGGAGGAACCTCAGTGCTTTGAGTGTTGGGTGTTTGGCTGTTAACTATTGATCCATCTTTAAGTTTATGTTCCTGTGTCTCGGGAACCGCTGAAACCAACTGCACAAATTCCTCAGTAGTCTCTTTAGGCGTACTTGATGCATTTGACTCTTCCTCTACATTCTTGTTCTTTTTAGCAGCGTTGATCTTGAACAGAAGGCCGTCATCAGAACTTGTGGTGACAGGATCATTGTTTTCTGGACTGAGGACCTGCTGAGAAATCGGTGGAACTACAGCGACTGCTTTGTTGGATTGTCTAAATAGATTATTCAGTGCTAGGGCCAGCTCCAGGGCTTCAGTTGTGTCCTCAATATACTGCATCTCTCTAGTCGGTTGTCTGTTATTGCTTTCATGTCCATCTTTTGTCTCCGTGTTTGTCTGCAATCTTCTGCTCTGCATCCTTTCTGAACTTTGAACATCTGGTACATTTAATTGGTTCTGTTCAGTCTCTGTTGAGATGGCTGTTCTTTTGACAAGCATTTGGTACTCAGTCACTCTCTGAAGTTCTTGATTGTTCTTTAAAATGGCAAGAGCATTATGGTATGGAGCAGATTCTGATGCCTGAGAAAAGCTTGCCTTAGTGTTAACGTGGCTAGATGTTTGCTCCGGTGTGGCAAGACCGGCCTTGTGACAAGACAAAGTATTAATGTCATACCTTTGAGAAGGCACTTGTGTGTTGTCCATTAGCAAATTGTTTAAAGTGACATGCGAGTGGTTGATGTAGGATTCCGTATAGACGGGTGGTGGTGCTTTCCTCGTTGGTGTACTGGTAGATATTGTTCTTTGGGAGGAACTAGGGAGCCCAGTAACAATGTGATTTGATTGTACATTTTGTGGCTGTGTGTTCCCTTGACTGGCCAGTGTGGTAGTGTGGTATGGGTTGCTTTGATGGCAAGAAGCCTGTACAGTGTTGCGTTGTTGCAGTTGAGTCTGTGGCTGGACTTGGTCCTGAGGCAGACCTAATGCTGAACTTTGCTGCATACTCTGGCTTTGATAAATTAAATGCTGGGATGTGTATGATGGTTGGAAAGGTTGGTTTGGATGCATATTCCCATTGAATTTTACAAGATTATAACTGGCAGAAGTGTTTCCTGATAAAGGCTGATGTTGGATTTGTGATGCATGTTGAACCTGATATGCGTTATAGCCTAGAGGGCTTTGACCAGTCTGATGAATGGAGTTTGAAGGGTGAGATGAAGCAATGAGTCTTTGTGATTGGGAAGGGAAGTGCTTAACAGTGCTATATGAAGCACTGTTTTCTTGTCCTACTCTTCTCTGTTCTTGATTGTGAATCTGGGCAGCCTGATTAGACACAGTCTGAACAGACAGATCTGTTTGTTGTAGCTGAGCTGCAGGTTGATGGCGAATATGCGTTCTGTGATGATGTCCATTCGAAGACTGGCACTGAGGTTGAACTGACTGATATGTCTGGTTATTCTGTTCAGTTGGAGAATATCTATTGCTATAAGCAGAAAGGAGCCAAGATACAGGTGCATCACTGGGCATCGGTGGTATATTACCGTTCTGCTGAGGATTCCCGTTTAAGGTCTGGGGAACAGGATTTCTATTCGTGGCCTGTGGATGGTGGCTGAGGTTTTGAGTGGGGGTCCCATGCTGAGCAGCTGGCCAAGATACAAACTGTCCATTTAGTAAAGTTGAAGCTGTATTTTTGTGATGCAACTGTGAGTCTGTAACCAGTCCTTGAGGCATCCCTCCTGATCGCAAATTAGATGAACTTGAAACTGTCTGGGTGGAAGCCTGGTTTTGATATAACCCATGGGACTGTGGAGTCTTTTGTTGCATAGCAATCCTTTGTTGTTGCGCAATGTAATATTGCACCTGCGGAGAAATGATAAATGCATTGCTAGAAGTAGTCTTTTGTTGAGTGTGTGTTTGAAGTCCAAATGGCTGCGTCAGACTATATGCTTGCATTGTGGCCAATGATCTCATCCTCCCTGGTTCTTCACTGATGAGGTAGATTCAGGCTGTTGCAAAAAAAAAGGGGGGGGAGGGAGGAGAGAGTCTTATAATTGATCATAACATAAATAGAGTAATATATCTAATCAGAAGTTATGGTAATGATCAACAGTATATACAAGAATATACACCTTTAAGTTGAAGGAGTCTGTACTTTGAGAGTTCCTTGTAACATGACATGCTGTGTATTTTTGTCTTATTTAAATTGAAATGTAGAACAACAGAGAGAATGGGAATGGTAGCTTACAGCTGCTATAGCATAAATGATTACAGGAACTTGTCTACCAGATGTAAAAAATCATTACATTCCAACACAATAGACAGTATTCATACTTCTGTATACCATCTGACTTAACTTGAGCATTTTGCAAAGAAGCAGTGGCGGCCCATGCATCACAGTTTACATCCAGGGTTGTAAATATAGTTATTATAATTTGTACAATGCTTTCTTCTTACTGACAATACCCATTTGTACCCACCACCCATACATGCCATATATATATATATATATATATATATGTAAGAATTTAAATTACACAATCACAGCTGAAACATCTAGTCAGAATGTATGCACAAATAACACACACCATTGTGCCAACAGTTACACATACTCTTAATCTGTCTAAATTTTTGCGGACACGGTTATTTTTCAGAGCTAGCCATTTTTATGATCAGGCCTATTTTACATTGTCATAATTATTCGCGATGTCACTACTCCTACTTTTTTGGATTCCCAGTTTTTCCCCCTTTTTTTTTTTTTTTACTTTTGTGTACACATGCAATTTTGACTACATGTCATACTTCAATCACCTCAATCATTCTTTATGCTGTGGTATGTAGTCTTTTCCCTATAGCAGTACAGGCAGGATGGGTTGGGTTCTAGACCGTGCCTACATGACAAGCCATTTTAAAAAAATCAAATAACATCCAGTCAGAAGTTTAGTAATCTGGTTAAATGGTAATCCATATAGCGCCACATTGTGGCAGTTCCTTTTTGTTGGTGTAGACTACAGGCGACCATGTGTAGCGTTGAAGAGGCTTTGCTACGATTCCACTCTGATTAACTTGATTTTCCATTTACTTCTGCTCTGCAAAAAGACCTGTCTATGCCAGTTCTACAGATGAGTTCCAGAGTGAGGGCGGAGCTTATATGAGGAGGATCGCGCAAACCCTGATTCTGCTGACAGTTCTTCTGGGACTTGCCAACCTGGCGGTGATGTGACTTGTTTTCATACTGACTTCCTGTTTGCCTTTAAGAATCCTTTCCTGGCATTTTGTGGTTTTCCTCTCTGTGTCTCAAAGTCCATTAATCTGTTTACAATAAATGTTCTTCACAATTAGTTTCGTTAATCATAATCAGTACCTCACACTTTACAAAGTCATATTAGTAATAATAATCATAATAATATGTTGTAGAGATCACTCGAAGGCTCAGGTTTTATTTTCAGAACAAAGCAACTGCCTCTCTAACCTCTCTAACCCTTCTCCTTCCATATAATTTTATCCCCAATCATTTCCACTATACATTCCTACACATTCACCCCAACATCTGTCTTATTAGGGGCTCCTCTTGAGCATAAAAACAGTGGGGCCACACTGTCTAGGCCCAGCTTACTTTACCATATACGGTCACATTACTCTACACAAGGACACACAACTAGCTAGAACAGTTCGTTCTGTATACCATACTAGTACAGTTTATATATCCATGCAAGATATACTTGAGTCTTCATAGCCGTTTAACTAAATTATTCTACACGTTTCTCGTGTTCCCTTTTAAAATTTAAGAGCAGCTGAAGTAGACAGAATTAACTGTTAATCTGCTGTAGAGTTTCAACATACATTTTATACAATTGAGAAAACAGTGAGTAAAACTATTCAGGACATTCAAGTCAGTTGCCACTTTTCCCAGTAGTTGGGGTCACATACACCCCAATCATACAAATGCTGAATAAAATCAAACAAACAAAAAAAAAGACACTAAAGGCCTCATCAGAGCATGTTAAAGTCCATGGCAGCACAATTAGAAGAAGAATGAACAAGTACACAAAGTGGCACATAATTTTGAAGTGAAAAAAAATGATAATTAGTTTTCAGAATTTACAAATAAAAATCTGAAAAAAAAATCTGACTTAACTTGAGCATTCATTTTGCAAAGAAGCAGTGGCGGCCGGTCAATAAGGGAAGTACACTGATCTTCTAATTAAGCAGAAATCAAGCGATCACGGCCGAGCTTACTCTGTGCTTTTCCAGCCCTTCTTATGGC
>JAOVVA010080091.1:0-10058 GCA_028565275.1 Leiocassis micropogon
CTGGTCACATAGCACAACGGCTATCTACAAGAAAGGACAGAGCCGGTTGTATTTTCTGAGAAGGCTCAGGTCCTTTAACATCTGCTACACCATCCTTCGGATGTTTTATGAGACTGTTGTGGCATTTTTTCATACTATGTCATTTTTTTATACTGTGGTCTGTTGGGGCTGCAACATCAAAGTGTCAGACGGAAATAGATTGGACAAAGTAATTAAAAGGGCCGGATCGGTGCTAGGAATAGAGCTCGACACTGTTGAGGCAGTAGCGAAAAGGAAGATTCTGTCCAAAACACGATCCATCATGAACAATCCTTCCCTATATATGGTGTTATATGGTGTTCTCTCTGACCAGAAGAGCAAATTTAGCCAGAGACTGATTACCACCAATGTTCTAAAGATCTTTTGTCCCTATGACCATAAATTTAAGAGCCGCCTTTAGTAACAATAATACAGTACTATTACGTACCTGGACAATTTGGGCAATGCCTACCAATTCTCTTAGGTCATACCACTTTTCAAGTGCAATTTCTGATTTTATTTACACATATAATTTACCTGTGCAATATTTTCATACACATATAAGTTAATTTCTTTACATATATAATATAATTTATTTACATTTATAATTTACCCATGCAATATTTATTTAACAATGCTCTTGGGCACACCACTCTGCAATTACCATAGCAAACCCTGAATTACCCATGTAACTGCACATATTGCTATTGCACATATAACTATTGCACATATAACTCGTGCAATATCTTTCTTTTTTTCCCCTCATATGTGCAATATCTGTATATAGAATCATAAAAATTATGTTTAGTGTGCAACCAAGGGAATACAAGCAATTTCCCTCTGGGATTAATAAAGTTCTTGGAATCTTAAATGAATCTTGCCACCACCTGGCTTCAGGGACACCATGCTGGTGCTGCTACCTGGATTTTGGCACACCATGCTAGGCTTTCTTGGTTTTAAAAACATTATGAGCTGCAAGGTCACGGTGATGCCACCAACCTGCATCAGGGATGCTGTGCTGGTGCAGCCATCTGGCTTTTAGGATGTAGCGAGGGCACCATGCATTCGAATAAGTAGTATCCCTAGTGCCGACCCCATTCTCATGCCAAGCTCCAACCCAGTGCATGTGCTAAGTCCTGGCCTCCCAGACATGGGTTACTCTGTCTAGCTGCCCAGCCCTGATACCAATGCCAAGCTCTTACCCAGTCCTCACGTTTGATTCCAGTACAGACCTAATCCTATTACGATTATCCTATCCTATTTATCAGCCCTTGAGCCTAATGAATTCTGAATGAATTCTGCTTTGACTTGCAAGAGGATAGAGTGACTGCCCTTGTAGGCGTACAGTATCAAGAACCATGCCTTAAGGTGGTGGTTGTGGGGGTTCCTGTCATGGTTTCCCACTGGGTGTTCTTGTTTCTGTCTTCTAATTTGACACTGGTGCTATGTTCCAATCAGCTAGTAGTTCGCTGTGAAGCTACCAGGGTACTGCATGGAGGAAGTGATTGACTGCATTGGTGATGTTACAGTGTGTTCCGAATGGAGGAATTTCATCCAAGAAAGAATCCTTACCCAACATTCTCTGCACTAGAAGCAGGGAGCACTGAGTACACTTTGAAGTACACTGTGGAATGGAACGCAGCCTGTCTTTGTTTCTCAGAATGCTTCACCAGTCATACGGTCTTCACCTTCATCTTGTTCTGTCTCATTACTTTGTCTATTTAAGTGTCAGTGTTTCAGCTTCTTGATTGTCTTATGTATGTTTGGTTTGCTGTTGTAGTATCTGTTGCATCTCTGTTCTTCTTTGTTTGCATTAAACTATAGTTTCTACCCCAGCCATAGTCATAGCTTTCATGTTGCTCTTTGGATTTTGCATTTGTGTTTTTAACGTTAAAACTTCACTTTATTAAGGAACAGCCTACTCTTGCATCCTGCCTCAACTCCACATGTGATCATCAGTGTTTTAAAACAATATATAATCCTTTTAAAAACAGTCCAATGCAAACCTCTGCTCATCCACAATCACACATATTAATGGTAATAAAATTATGTACTGTAGTTGATAGCAGATGGCCTATTGTATAACATGGGCTGCTTGAATTGGCCAATACTGTTTCCATGCCAATGTGCAATGAGTGTACAGAATAAATTGGTAGACAGGGGCACAATTATGCCAGGTTCAATCCAGTGCATCTGTAGAGAAATAGTAAACAACAAATATAACTGCTATCTCCTGGTCTTTATAGACCATTCACTTAGTGCATATGTACTGTGATAGGTACTCATGTTGGCTTCTGGAAATGCCAGATTGACCAAGAAAGGAAGTCCTACATTTTGTCAAACATGGAGATTCATGAAACCATCTTCAGAGTGATTGACATTATAAACTGAGGTGCATGACGTCTATTGTGGGTTCTGTTCAATTAACTATTAAATGTTTATTAAGACATAAACAACAAAATGTACCACTTTTAGATGGTTTAGGTAAAATCAATTTCAAATAGATAACGAAGGTATCTACTTACCAGTCATTGCGGTTCTGTTGCGTTGCTCTTGTTGACGTGTGTTTCTGCATTGTTCCTGAGCCTTCATATGCTGAGCCACAAGAGTACATACTGGGTGGATTGCTTCACCCTGCCAAAATGATTTAATGTCATTATAATGGTAACACACCATATAAAAACAGTTTGCTTTAATGCTCAAGAGCCCATAAATTTCTGATGATGAACAACACATTGTTAAAAGTGTACAGTATGTTTAGCCAGGGGATCATCAACTAGTTGGCCATATTCTGGATGCAAAAAGATACATTATGAGCATCTGCTAAAAATCACCCATCTAGGCATGGACTTCACTAGACCTCTGAAGATATGTTATGGTATCTGGCACCAAACTGTCAGTAGCTTTACTTTTAAGTCCTGTTTCTTCATCTCTCAGATGCTGGATTGGTCTGATATCTGGAGGATTTTGAGGCCAAGTCAACACGTCAAGCCTGTTGTTTTCCTCCAACCATCTCCAAAACAGCAGGTCTTCTAGGGTGTTCCTGGTAAGAAGTGCTAAGTACCTACCAAAAGTACTCCAAGGAATGAATAGCGTGTTTGGTCCAATCCCAGAGTAGAACAATTTGCTGAAAAAAGTTATTCCTGGTCATGATAGGAAGGTGTCAGAGCAAACCGTATAATGCAGGTTGATGTGTTTGGGGCTGACTAGCCACAAAAATTGTTGCAGACCATCTATTCCCTGATGGCAGGTATATCCTTCAGAAGTATAATGCACCCTGCTGCACTGAAAAATCATTTAGGAATGGTTTGAGGAATATGACAAAGAGTGCAAGGAGTTGAAATTAACTCCAATCTGACTGAGATTCTGTGGGCAGTGCTGGACTAACAAGTCTGATCCATGAATTCCTCACCATGCAACTTACAGAACTTAAGAGATCTGCTGCTAACACCATGGTTCCAGACACCAGCACAACAGCACACCTTCAGAGGTCTTGTCAAGCCCATGCCGTGATGGTTCAGAGTTGTAATGACACAAGAAAAGAGGAGCCAGGTGATTTTATTGTTATGGCTGATTGTGTGGGTGTGTTTGTGTGTGATAATTAACAAGTGTTAGATGGAGATAACTCTTTTATAACTAATTTACCTAGACAGAATTTAACCGTCAAAAAATTTAATAACGCACACAACAGCAAAAGATAAGCATCTGAAAGGAAATCCTATCTACTGCCATCTGCTTTCCCCCTTAATGTCCATGACATGCATAAAATTAAGTAGGGCATGGACAGAATGGCAGAGTGCACATGAAGGACACAGAGAGAATCAATTAGAATAAGTGGAATTAGAATGCGTTGCTTTTCTCCCTATGCATTGGGCAAAAACCAATGCTGAATTTATATTGTGTATAGCGTCTTTTTATTCTTATACCTGTGTTAAAAAGATGTGAAGAATCAGACGTAGATGAATGGTAATGAAAAGATTTATGCCTGGAGTTAAAAGGGAACTTGAAGCATGTGTGCTGATCAGTGTGTTGTACTGAGTATGTTTTTGCAAAGCAAAAAAATGATTAAAGCTGAGTTCTTGATTCATCTCAATACCCATGTTAACAGTAGTTCTGTGTGAACACAAAGCGTAAAACATTTCCCGATGGCTAGGAAGGAAGAATGTTGCTCTCAGTGGAATTCTCCAAGGGCAGAATGATCTATAGGCAATCTGAGTACGTATTAAAAAGTGAGTAAAAGAGTAACTTCCTTGTCGTGTCATGCCCTTGAGCAGATGGTAGAGCTGTAGGTGGCACTGACCTCTAACAGGGATGAAGATTCTTGCAAAGGTTGTAAATGAGGGTGAGGAGAGATTCAGCTCCATAAACACCTTATTTGTTAAGGAGTGTTCATGTATTTACAGTAACTAGTAGTCAAAGCATGTAAGACTATCGTATCCATATACAGTAATGAACAACTACAACTGTGTTTTTTTGGCAAATTTCATAATTTTGTATTATTATTGTGGTTCAGTGCTTGGTCGGCATGCATTATGCAAATTTTTTAACATATAAAGCATTTGGGAATTCATCTGAATTCTGGCAGCAGCTGTCTAAATCATTAATCGTCCTAGCTTCTTTCTGTCTTAGCATTATAATTAGAGATTTCTGACTTGATTAGAACATTATATGCTAAATTCAATATATGTATAATCATGCATTATTAACACTGGCGCATTGCAATGAGTAGCATTGCCATCTTACAGCTCTAAGGTTTCTGATTTGATTCCTTGTGTTTTGTCTTTTTCCCCAACACTGCTTACCTATTCCTTTCCAATTTGTTCCTACTACCCAAAATCATGCTAGTAGATGGTACTGTAAATTGCTCCAAGAAAGGAAATATCGTCTGCGATAGAGTGGTATTAAATCAAGTAGAGAACCCTGCCTCATTTGAAGTTTTGCCAGAATGAACTAGATTTGCCTTCACCCTGACCTGAGAAAAACATTTACTAGCAAAGAAATTCATGTTCTCAGCCTTACAGCTTAAAACAGCTGAAGATGGCATTGGCCTTAACAGTTGAAAGTACTCAGAATTGTAAATTAGTAAGGCCACTTTAAAGCCAAACTTTCCCTACAATTGCCTGGTGTGCAAACATTGCTAATCTTCCCAAAAGATATTAAGGCATTATCTGTATTTCCATAGAGAACACTAAAACCTCAAAGATTTGAGAAGATAAACAGCTCCAAGTAGAATCTTTAAAGCATCATCTTGGAATTACAGCAACACTGCTACAGTATATGACATGAATACACAGTCTCGGAAAGTCTCAGAAAACTACTCACTACTAGGGCAATCTGCGAGGAATAGAACATGACTGGACATGCTGCTGTACGAACAACAGTGGGGTTTTGTTGCAGCCTGATCTTTGACTTTGTTCAAAAACACCATGTCTTGAAAATCACAATTTTTTTTTATTGAACATCATACTTTATTGATGTTGAGAGCTTTGAAACTCTACAGAACAAGTTCCTGATATCACTAACAGTTATTATTCCCATTTTTTTCCCTTGAAGTTAAGATGCCATGCTGAAAGATTTTTCTGCCATGTTTGTCATGTTACCAAGAAACCATAAAGGTTTTTTTTGGTTTTTTTTTTTGGTGCTTAGACTTTCACTGACTGTTACATAGCAACTAACATGGGGAGTTCTTTAAAACGTTATATAAATGTCTCCTTACACAAATCTTCTCAAGATTACTAACAGCATTCCTAACAGTCCTGTGTGGGTTTTTGCTGACGTATTGGAATATCTACATTATTATAAACATGTAAATTGCTTTGCAGCTAGTATTACTGTCAGAACTGCTGTTACAGTATATAAAAAGAATCGACATCTTATAGCCAGTTGGATCTAAGGATTAATAAGTACTCTAGCATGCTATGTACTGTAAGATCATTATAGTGAATCTCTATGTTTCAGTTCCCAGGTGGTTTTAGTGGAAATTAGACATTACAAACTATTTGGAAGATACAGGTGGACCCAACAGATGCCTGAATTCCAATGTTATTATACACTCATTATTCACCAGCCTATCTGACACTTAAAAAAACATGCCATGTGGTTTGTTAAAGTAATAAAAATGACACATTTTCTTCATTCTGAGATTTATGTGATCATCACCTGAAGCTTAGTCTTTTGTCTGCATGATTTAAAGCATTGTGTTGAGGCCAACTGATGGGTTTCCTTTTCAAATGGACAGTAAGTCAATTTGGCAGCCTTCTTCTCTTTCATTGATATTAAACATAAGAAGGAATGAGACAACACGTAGATAAAGATCCTACTGCTGGTAAGATAATGTATAGCAGCTGAAGCTCAGAAAAACATTATCATAGGAAATGAAGCACCATTCAGGAAAGACAACAGCAGGTCATTAGGGAGCTCACCAAGCAACAATCACACTTCATTACGGCATTGATTTGTTCTGTTTTGATGATGTGTGATAGTGAAAAATAATTCAGGCGAATTTATAAAGGCAGGTTTATCCCCTGCCTTAGCCAGAGGTAGTCACTTCTTTGTGAAGTGTGATCATTTCAAAGTAAGGCTTGAGTTTGGACTAAAGGGTTGAACTAATTGGATAAAAGGAAAATCAGTTTCCTCTATAATGATAAATAGCTAGTGATCTTTTTTTCTTTCCTGGAAATGGTCATTTAAACAATTTGCCAGGAGGAAAGAAACAACTAATTTCATTTAGAACATCCCTTTCTTTATACGTGACCATTTTAACATCCAGGGTCAGATGTTGCCGTCCACAACATTTAGGGGCAAAGAGTTAGGAGGAAGCTTCGTTATTATTTTTTTCCCCATGGCAACAGAAATTAAACTTACAACAGCTCACACACAAGGCTGACTATGGACATTTCATGCTATTCTTTTTTCATGATGCTTTTATACTGCACACTTTATTCTGTGCAGCAATGGCATTCAGGAAGACCTTTAACAGGAGTAGATAGTCAATATGCATGGCATGTGTAGCTCATGCATTTGATGCTTGTTATTGTTTAATTATTACTTAGTCTTTAGACTTGTCTCCTACCCATAAGACAATGCTTGCACAACTGAATTCACAGCTGAACATGTGATTGGTTGTTTGAATTCCAAACAAGCAAGTATGCCATATGCAGCACGACAGCTTGTTCAAACAGAAACATGTCTTAGTCAACGGTACAGGGTGTGGAAGTACAGAATGTTTATTAAGGATTGTTATACACTTCCTGAGCCAAAAAAAAAAAGTTAAGGTTTGGATTTACATAATCGAATAATTAGGAGCTATTGATTGGCCAATTACTGCAGTGATTAATATTTTTTTCAGATGGCAACAATTGTTTTAACCCTAGCTGATGCAGTGTATCAGTGTATCTCATTTGAAAAGGGGCAAACAACTAAGGAGATCACTTGCATCAACTTGCTAAGTTGCATCGTAAAAGAATGACAGAAGGAATCACAGCTACAGTGAAAAGTTCAAAAGTTAGTACCCCCTCTTTTAATTCTATGTACTTATGTGCACAAACATAATAAAAACCATCTGATCATAGCGGGTCTCAGTATTACAGTAGGCAAATACAATCTCAGAAAAACAACAAAGTATAATTTTTTTTGTAATATTTATTTAACTAAAATGAAGCCATAATAATAATAATAATAATAATAATAATAATAAAATAAAACAACATGTGGTCAATACTAAGCACACCTTACTGCTTCCACGAATTTAAGAGGGTAAGTTGCAGCCAGGTGCTGCTAATCATCAGCCTTGATTAATTAATCATCAGCTTAAGGTTTTGGTAGTTTTCTGGTCTGGAGCATTCAGGTACAGTATGTGCTAACACAATGCCAAGAGGGAAAGACATAAGCAATGGTCTTAGAGATGCAATTGTTGTTGCACATCAATCTAGAAAGTTTTATAAATCCATTCCCAAACAATTTGGAGTTCAGTGTTCTACAGTGAGAAAGATTATTCACAAGTGGAAAGCATTTAAGACAGATGGCAATCTTCCCAGGAGTGGATGTACCAGCACATTAACCCCTAGGTCAGAGTGTGAAATACAAAAAAACTAAAAAACTAGAGCTACTGTATATCTCAGACCCTACAGTCTTCACTAAGCATGTTAAATGTAAAGTCTATGACAATACAATTAGAAGAAGAAAAAGTACGGTTTGCCAGAAAGGATGACAGGATAAAGCCTCTTCTATCTAAAAAGAGCACACAACCACAACGGAGGTTGCAACTGCAAAACTGCATCTGAATACTGTATACTATGATGTATGGATAGGATATTTGTGGAGCACGGTGATGGAGGGATGATGATTTGGGCTTATTTTGCATTATTTTGCTGACCAGCGGCCTGCCAGCTAAAGCTTGGTTGAAATTGGGTCATACAACAGGACAATTATTAGAAGCACACCAGTAAATCTACATTAGAAAGGCTGAAAAATAAAAGAATCAAGGTTTTGGTAAGTCCAAACCTCAACTCAACTGAAATGCTGTGGTTGGACCTTGTAGTGAATGCCCAAAAACCTCAATTAACTGAAGTAATGGTGTAAAAATGAGTGGGCCAGAATTCCCCCACAATGATGTAATTGAGTCTGATCAAGTTATTTTTGCTAAAGATGGATATACAAGATATTAAATCGTGGAGGGTAGTTAGTATGCAGTTTCACTTTGAATTAATAAAGTACGCTATCTATCTATCTATCTATCTATCTATCTATCTATCTATCTATCTATCTATCTATCTATTTAGTATTGCCAATGTTGTTTTTTGCTTCATTTTTGTTAAGTAAATAATTGTATTATATTTTGTTGTTCGCCTGAGGTTGTGTTTATTTGCCTAATACATGACCCACTATGATTCAATGATTTTTATTATATTTTTTAAACAGGAAAACCTGGAATTAGAAAAGGGGGTACTAACTTTTGAACACTACTGTAAGTTTACTAATGAAGATAAGAGTATTTCTACAAGCACAATTTGATGAGAGCTCACGGGACTGAGACTAACCAGCTGTGTTACTAAAATCCCCTTGTTAGTGAAACTGATTAGAAAAAAAAGGTTTCAATTTGCTAGGGGCCTAAAAATTTGACTGTGCAATTGAGCAATGCAAAAAGGTCATGTGATCTGATGAGTCCACACTGACCCTATTCCAGAGTGATGGGTGTGTCAGGTTAAGAAGGGCAGCAGATAAAGCATAGTGGCCACTGTACAAGCCTCTGAAGGCAGTGTTATGGTCTGCGGTTGCTTCAGTCGGTTAGGTCTAGACTCAGCAACATTATGTGGCAATAAAATGAAGTCAGCTGATGACAGGGTATCACATCTATGGATTTTTCTTTTCTGATGCATATTCCAGGACAACAGGTCCAAGATTTATGGGACTCAAATAATTGAAGAGTCCTTCTGGAAGCATGAGGAATCATTTAGTTCAGTTATTGTCTGAAAGACATTTTGTCTATTTTTTGGCCTACATGCACAGAGGAACGATAGCCGTCCTTGCTGTGAGATTTCCCAAGACTCACATTAACGCAATATGCATGCTTTATAAGATCTGCCACTAACGGGTTGCACAATACTAGGCACAAAATGCACACTTGCTGCTATTTCATGCTCATGACAGTAGTATCAGGGCAGGATGCATTTTTGTGAAACATACGTGAATGGGAGACAAAATGACAGAACAGACGGCACTCAAAGAGCATGCTGCTCAGACCTACTGCAGTTTGTTGTCAGTGTACCAGCTGTTCAAGATGATGATGAGTTATCCAAAGGAGACACCAAACAAGTGTTGTGGCATTAATTTCCACTGAGGCCCATTGTATGTACTGGTGGTTCCGTAGAGCCCATACTGAGGAAAGTCACTTTACTTTGTCTGACTGGTTAGAAAAATACCAGCATTAAAGAAAAATAAGTAATATGGATTTTTTTTCCCCGCTTTTGGTCAATGCAGGATAGAAGAAAAGCTCACTAATCGGAATTGATATTCCATTTTTAGCATTGGTTTGAAACATG
>JAOVVA010080211.1:0-11364 GCA_028565275.1 Leiocassis micropogon
ACAAAAGGTTGGGTGAGTTTGCTGGCTAATCAAGCACAGGGATACCATGGTACTTAAACCACGTATTAGTATGTTGACTGTTTTGGCAGGTGCCAAGTCCTGCTGGAAAATTAAATCAGCATTCCCATAAAGCTGGTCAGCAGATGGAAGCATGAAGTGCTCTAAAACTTTCTGGTAGACAGCTGTGCTGACCTTGGACCTGATAAAACACAGTGAACCAACACCAGCAGATGACATGGCTCCGCAAACCACCACTGACTGTGCAAACTTTACACTGGACCTCAAGCAACTTGGATTTTGTGCCTCTCCTCTCTTCCTCCAGAATCTAAGACATTGATTTCCAAATAAAATGAGGACTTTGGCCCACTGTGCAACAGTCTAGTCCTTGTTGTCCTTCCCCAGGTAAGACACCTCTGACGTTGTCAAGAATGGATTAAGAGTGGCGTGTTCAAGAGAACAAAGCAATTAATGTTAATTTAAGTCTTTACAGAGGTGATACAAGTTCAAACATTTATGATAAACATGAGGAATATATTTCTTAAACAAACTGCTTATTATTTTAAAACTTTTTGCATTAAGGTTTTCATATCCAATATTTATCACTTCAGGTAATAACTATGACTCTGCAGGTAAACCTGTTTGTGTCACACAGGTTTTAAATAGACTACAAATCAAAAAAGATTTATCACCTTAGGTAAAAATTTCACATCAGGGGAAAATTGTGTCTCATTTTCCATCATATAGAATTTTGCAGTTCACCACACAGCAAGTCTCTGGCATGATGAATTTTAAGCCCCGATGACCATCTTTAAGTTCCGCTTGACCGGCAGGAGGCCGGCATCAACAAAGCAGCGTCACTAATTACGTCACTTGCACAATTTCTATACAGCTGAGGTGAGAAACGACCTATAGAGGATATATTCAACTTCCCTAACCAGCCTTTCTCAGACTGCAGCTGCTCTACTGTCCGAGTTTAACATCGTCTAACCAATCAGAATCCAGAATTTCTTTAGTGCTGTGTCATAAAATCAGATGACAGTTTAAACTGGGACCTTTTGAAGAAGCTTCTACTTTACATTCTCATCTAGAACAAGACTGAACAGCGACCCTTCACCCTTAACATTTGCCGTGATGTTTTTCCGCTAATAAAATACTTTTTTTTTTTTCACTTTTGTGGACAAAATTTTATGTCCCATAAAGAACCCTTTTGTTAATCAAGTCCAGTAAAGATTGAGGGAAGGGAGCTGGAACAAAAGGCCATTAATCAGTTACTGTGCCATGTCAGGCCAGTGTGGAATTAATAATACCTTTAATAGAGGAACTCTACTGTAGAAGCAACACTGCTGCCATTTCGAGGAAAGTTTTTTTTCTCTCTTCCCCCTGTGATCTTTTATGACCCAGAATAAACCCATGAAGTTGTTGTGCAAAGCTTTTGTTGCTTGAGTTTGCTGCAAAACAAGAGATACACACAAAACACACTAAAGGAACAGAAGTAGCACATCACAAACTGGAAGGTGTTTTAACATGGAATTTATGGCTCAGGAAAGTTGAGAATCGCTGCATGTTTTCTGTGCACTCAAAAGCCATTTCTATTTACTAGGCTAATGGAAGAACCTCGTATACCCCTTTTATTCCCTTCAGCGATGGATTTCAAAGTGTGGACTTTAATATCTTTATAACGGCTCAGCCATTAGAGCTGCATGAATAGAGCTCCTGCTAGTTCTCCCCGCTCTTTTTAAACCAAGAGTGATGGAGACAGACTGAGCCCAAGTTCATAACAGTCCTGTGACAGTGTGTTTGGCCTACTTTACAATGCTATTCTATCAATTTAACTAGTATGGAAAAACACATAAGCATTTTCAGATTTTTTTTGTTGTATTATTTTTTTAATTATGGGACCCTGGGCACTAATTAGCAAGGTACATGTGAAATGTGGACTATTCATTTATCGATAAATGTATCAACAGGAAAATCAAGCAATCTCAAACACATGCACATACTTGTATGCATGATATTTTACAAAAAGTAGTTCTTACCTTACCGCTTTTCAAAAAGATGCCCATTTATGCTTTTCTATATCCGTGCAAAAATGCAAAAACCATTTGAAAATGCTCCCATGAGCACACAAGCCCAGAGCTGTCTCTAATTCTTCTTGTAAATGTCTCTTGAAAAGGTTAAGAGCTGTGTATTGAGTGTGAGAGGAGCAGACATGCAGAAAAAGACTCCAGGATGACCAAAAGCTTACTGACCCAGTGACCTGGCATGCCATTTACATGTAGACACGAAACTATATAAAAACACGAACACTTGTTTTGAACACAGATTTTCATCCATCTTTCATCAAACTGCTCTTTAACTAGTAAGGAGCGTTCAGACAAACTGTGGACTTTTACACAGTCTTAGTCACTTCTATTGTTTAGGTTATTGTAGTCGTTTATCTGGCATATTTATGAATATGGAAACATGACACATTATAGTTACACAGATTAAACAATTTAAGCTTGTATGTAGAAAAATAATCAGAAGGTTAATTCAGTCCTACAGAAGTGTCAAACTACTCGGTGGGGATAACTAAAGATGTGTTTCCTGAATTGCTTCATTTGGTAATTTATTTTATTTCTTCAGAAAAAAAAAACAGCAAGTGGACATCATGATTGCTGTACCTGGTTTGTCTTTAGTGCTGCCTTCTTTAAACTTCTGCTACACATTGCTCTTGTCCATGGACTCATCTCTGTAAATATTCTGTAGTGCAGTGGGAGACAGTACTGTATGAAGGGGGATTTTCAAACAGGATCTGAGAGTTCAACAATAATAAAAAAGGTTGAAGATGGTGGAAATGCATGAAGTACTTTTGAGGAAGAGGAAGAGTTGCTGTACAAAAATGTGCAATTTAAACCACCAGTGCTTCAGTGCATATCTTGTTCCACAGTTGATATAAAATGCAATTTCTTGTATAAAGTCAACTTTACACTGTATGAAAATCGTATTGCTAGTTGTGAGCTGAGATTGAGGAAAATGTTTATTGGCAAACAAATAATAATCCAAAAATGAACAAGGAACTAATCTTGGCATTCAGAAGTAGCATTTAGCAAGGCCACAAACTAAACAAAAAAGATTGTCTCATTAAAAACAAGCAAACGATCAAACAAAAAATCATTTAAAGTACAGTAAGTCAGAGAAACAGAGAATAGTAGCTGGGCATAAATTAGCAAGACTTGGGTTGAGTTACCAAAACAGAAATGCTTAGCAACACCTGGCAAGAGTCCCAAACATAAAAGTGTAGCCTTCAATCACAAGTGGAAAAATAAAATAAAAGGAAAAAAAGGACAACCATAACAGATAATGTAACTTTCTCATATAATATTATCAGCAGATGATTTAGAGTCAAGGTGACAAAAGACAAAATTTGACATTGTCACCAATTTCTTTGAGAAAAGTCATCCAAAATCTTAGTTAGATGATCTATCTCATTATAAATTGTTTGTTACAAAAAGCAAACAAACAGTCACAGTCTGGGATTGGGATTATTAGTCTGGGATTAAAGTTACAGCCTCAGAAAGGTCAAATTCTGTGAAATCTTCAGAAAAAATGTGGTCAGAATAAAATCATAAATGACTGATCACAGACAACTTAAACGTTTGGTCAAGATGCATAGTAGAAATCACAGCTCTTTTAAATAATAATAGTAAAATACACAATGTGGCCATAATGAAACCTATTGTTAGTTTGACTTATTATGAAAAAAAAGCTTCAGTTTGCTATGTTTTGGAGCAATGGAAAATGTCAGGATTTTCAGATTGAGCCTATTCAGGGTAAGAAGGGAAGCGCTGGAAGTGATGCACCCATCATGCATCGTGTCCACTGTACAAGCCTCAGGTCTAGGCTCAGCAACGTTATGTGGCAATAAAATGAAGTCAGCTGACGACCTGAATGCACTGAATGACCAGATTACATTACATTTCATTAGTGATCCAGGTTATCACATCTATAGAGTTTTTCTTCCCCTATAGCACCGCCATATTCCACGAATTATGAAAGAGTGGCTCTGAGAGCATGAGGAATCATTTTAAGGCATAAACTGGCCACAAAATTTTATGCAGTAATCAAAACTAAAGGTGGTTTGACCTGCCACTTAAATCAAATCAAAACCTCAATAATGAGTATTTTTTTTATAATAAAAAAACAAAAAATATAGAAAGTCTTTTCTGGGTAGATAGATAGAGTACTGGTGTATAATTGTATAAATGTATAGGGTAGAAGGTTAAGGATTGTTATTGATTGATATTTTATCAGGACAGTTTAAGAGAGTTCTTATAATAAATGCGGTATTTTCACAAATTTGAAAAATGGTTAATCAAAAATTGATTCTACCTCATCTCAGAATCAGAGTCTGACACCAAGTGGATGATGGCAGTCGGAGATGTTTGTCTGTTTTGCCTAATTTGATTAAGTTCTTCTCGTTTTTTTATATTTTAGAACAATTACCAGCAGACGTATGTGAATATTTCTGCATGTTTTTTTTTTTTTTTCATCAGTCATCACACGAGTCAGGATAAAGTCATATCGTGGAGAGTCGTTAGAATTGACCAAGCCTCCAATCGAATGAGGACTCCCTGCTGTATAAGCCTCGAGTGATCAGCCGTTTGGGACACAGAGCTCTGATTTTTCCCTGATCCGTTTGGTATTGATGAATCAATTCATTTCATCAGTGCGGATTCATTTTGGAGTGGGTCAATCAGAGTTTCTCTTCTCACTATAATGCACCTTCATCTCCTCTGACCACAGACCCCATCATGGCTCAAGCCGTTATTTATAGAGTCCTACTCCCGAACGAGGATGTGATTTTTCTCATGCGGAGTGGATTGTAAGCGAGTGACGACCTCATTAAAATCTATCAGAGACCGATCTGATGACAGGGTTGCCATGGAGACGGTGACGCTGCGTGGCCTGAAACACAGCGTGAATAGGGAATGAAAGATCGTTCCACTCACCCTTGTGTTTTCTGTTCAAAAATCAGTAGATAGGGAGATGCAAGGAAATGGTCTTGCTTACACCTTTCTTTCATAGAACCTGATTTACAGTACAATAATTACACTTTTACATAATTTAGTCTACAGTTTATATAATGTAATTAAAATTAATGAGGCCTTACATGTTAATGTTGGGTGTCTTCTCATCAGGTAAATGGGTAAAATAAAATAAAATAAAATTACTGGAGAATACAATTCAACTAAAAATCGAATTTCCAATAAAAGTAAAATAAAAATTAAATACAAATTTAAACATTTAGATTGGAAAATGCAATTTTACAAATTTACAAAATACATTTTTTTTTTACAAAGTTGCAAAATAAAATAGAATAAATTTAAAACTGATTATATATAAGAATATATAAATTCACAGGATATTCAGAATGTGTACACACACACACACACACACACACACACACACACACACACACACAGAATGACCCATTATTAAAGTTATGGATTTGTACCTGATGGCACGACTATAGTTTGTTCAGGACTCAAATTATGAGATAGTGGTCCTGGGTTCATGAGGAATCATTTGCACACATGAATTGGCCACCAGAGAGTCCTGACTTTAACCCCACTGAAAATCTTTAAGATGTGCTAGAGATGATTTGTTTGACTTTGCCATCATCAATTCAAGATCTTAGGCAAAACATTAAATAAATAGTGTTTTGTTGAATAACGTCATGGAAACGATGAAACCAGGAACTGAACATTAGTGTCCCACTGGTTAATGGGGCCAGGCAATGTAATTAATGTTAAACTGAAATGAAGGACAGTTTAGTAGAGTATAAATGTGCTCTGTGACTGAACATGTCAGGAAACTCTAGGATGAGCTCAATAAATAGGCAAACACCTAAAAGGTTGTTAAGATTGTGTTAGTACAATAAATTCTACACTGAGTGGGTCCATCACTGCTGCTGCTGCTGCAAGAAAAAATGTTTCTTTACTTTCTGTAAAATAAAATCAATAGAGTTATAGTACAAAATATTGATATGAACAAAATAAGCTGCACGAGATGGAGGGAATTTGACTAAAATTTCTATGTGTGTGTGTGTGTGTGTGTGTGTGTGTATACAAAATAATACATGACATGGATTAGATTCCTCTGGGGATTAGACAGAACCTCTGATAGTTATTACTCAGTGTGTGAAAGCATTGCTGTTCAGAGTGATCCATTTTTTTGTAGATAAACCTCCCCCCCCCCTCTCTCTCTCTCTCTCTCTCAATCTGTCGCTCTATATTTCTGTCTCTTCATCTGTTTCTCTGTCTATCTCCCTCACTGACACTGTATGTCTCTCTGTGTTTCTCTCTCTCGCTCTCTTTCTGTTTCTCCTTCTCTAACAGTCTGTCTCTCTCTCACTCTGTGCGTGTGTCTGTTTGTCTGTTGCTCTCTATTTCTGTATTTCTGTCTCTCTCTCTCTGTCTAATTCTCTCTATCTTTGTATATGTGTTTCTTTCTGTCGCTCTCTCTCAGCTCTCCTTCTCTTCCTTCTCTCTCTCTCTCTCTCTCTCTCTCTCTCTCATTCATTCCATCCTATTTTTCTTTGCAGGTCTCACAGGTTCTCGATGCAGTGCCCAGGTTCATTTCAGTGCATCTATGTGTGTGTGTGTGTGTGTGTGTGTGTTAGAATGATACAGTGTAATCAAACGGCTGTGAGTTTCTTAAGTCCTTAAGACTAATTAAGAAAAGCTCAGCACACTGTCACACCCAGCTGATTAGTTACAATAAAGCAGGGAAGTGCTCTGGTCTGCCATACTACCTTTTAAAACTCTTTTTTTTTTTTTAAACACATACCTTAAATCCATTTGCAGAAAATTTAGTATATACCCTCTCCCGTTAGGTCTCCCCTCCTGCTGATTTGATTTAGTACGACTTTAATGTACCCCATTGCCCAGGTTGTCCTCGGCGAAGCGTCTGCTCATTAATTACAACTCGAATGGGCCACTTGGATGTGTGCAGCATTAGCGGAGGGCAAAAGAAGGGTGTAGCCGTCTGTAACTAATCGGGACGGCTTCCAGCCTCGTACTAATGATGCTAAAACTGTGAGGTGCTGCTCGTGACTCCCTTTTCTGTTTCATCCAGTGCCATGTGATCAAAAAAAGGGAAAAATCATACTGTAGCATGCATGAACATGTCAAATGCATTCCTAATTACATACATGTTGCAGTCTGGGAACTATTTATTTTTATTATTTTGTTTCTGCCAATACGAGATTAATTATCCAAAGCCTCACTTACTAAGCTGTGTGTGTTCCAACAAATTAAGTGGTGTGAATGTCACACTTGTAATGATATTGTAATTAGTATATACACTGATCAGCCATACCATTATGACCATTGACAGGTGAAGCAGATAACACTGAATTGATTTTCTTGTTACAGTGGTGGTTGGGATATATTAGGCAGCAAGGGAACAGTTTGTCTCTGAAGGATTTCAGTGACTTTGAGAGGGGTGAAATTGTGATGGCTAGACGACTGGGTCAGAGCAACTCCAAAACTGTATATGTTGTGCGATTGTTCCCAATCTGCAGTGGTCCAATGAGGGAAAACTGGTGAACCGGTGACAGAGTCATGGGCAGACAAGGCTACTAATGCATGTGGGATGCAGAAGCTGTAGTGGTTTAAAAAAAATGGGAAGTGGTGGCTTAAGTGGTTAAGGCTCTAAATTGCTGATTAGAAGGACCGGGGTTCGAGCCCCAGCGCTGCCACTCTTCAGTTTCTTAGGGATGTGCTGGTAAAACAAGGCCGATCTCTGGAGATCTTAAAGGATCTGCTACTGGTGGAAAAAAGGGAACCTTCACTACCAGTCAAAAGTTTGGACACACCTTCTAATTCCATGGTCTTTCCTGACTTTTTGAACAGTACTGTCAAGTGCATTTGTAAAATCCATCAAGCATCATGATGAAGCTGGCTCTCATGAAGAAATTTCTGTAGCAGAAACATCTCAATATTAACTGTTCAAAGGAGATTATTGTGTATTTTGGATAAACGCCTTCAGCATTGTTTTACAGTGTAGAAAGAAATAAAAATTAGGAAGGAACATGGAGTTAGAAGGTGTGCCTAAACTTTTAACTGGTACTGTATCTTGACCAATCAACTGCACCTGTAAACATTAAACATAAAATTATATCAGGTTTCATTCAATATGTTTCCATTAAAAATTTCCGTGTGTGTGTGAACAAACATTAAGATTAAGATCGGTAGATGTGTGGACGGGTCCTAAATTGGACCAAGCAGAAAACATTCAAAACCATTCACACTTGCCTTATTAACTTCTTTGTAATTCAGACTTGGGAAACAGTAACTGTAATGGGTAAGAAAGCACTTGAACACAACAAACACACACTCTAGATCTCGGTCACACTTGTGATGGTTTATTTATTGCCCATATATCAAACCTCCGAGGGTGAAACCGTGTATCCCCCTGAATAAACTTCCCTGAACAGGGCGTGATTTCAGATCATTACTCTTCATTTAAGGCACTTGATAAATATACCTGCAAGTGTTTTTGGCACTTAATTACGTTTCAGTGAAATAGATACAGTGGACCCTGATGAAAGAGAGAGTTGTTTCTCCTTGTGAGTATTTTTCTTAAATGTTTCTTCTACAGGTAGGTGAGAGTTCACCAAAGGACCTGAGCAATACATTTTAAAACCTTAGTTTTTCTCAGGTTGAAATTTGCTGAAAACTCCTTATAAATGTTAGACAGAGAATTTAATTATTCATGGCAATAATTTATATTTTATCTTGACTCTAACACACTGTATATGATCCCAATACAGTCCAAGTTGAATTCTAAAATTCAGTCTCTAGCACAGTCCTGTGATCATCATCGCTTTTTTTTGTATGTTCAGTAGATTCATTCGTGCAGAAAATGAGTTTGCTTAAGCACAAACAAGTAAGTATGAAATAATAGACATATTTTACATCCATTACCATGTTTGGATTACATTTTGTAATCACCAAAATGTAGTTGTCCCATACCTCTGAGCGTTTCCACTGATTTACAATAGCATTATCCTACTAGGGGCTTTGATGTCAAACTGGGGCTTGTGATGAATTTTTTTGTTAACAGATGAGTAAAACCGATGTGGCTCAGAGCCCATTGTGGTTGGCCATATGAACATTCAGCAAGTGGAACCCCTGATTCTTGAAAATCAATGAATAACTTGTCTCCAATGTGCAGAAAAGATTCATCTATTTGTGGGAACTGTACACACAATCATTCACCAACACCACATTACAGGAACTTGGCTTGGAGTTATTGCCACGTCCCCCATACAGTCCTGACATCACTCCAAGCCATTTTCACATGTTTGGGCCATTAAAGGAGGTCCTGGGAGGCCGGGATTTCAGAAATAAAGCGGACTGCCTGATTGTGACTCCAGTGTACTTTGAAAGCTTTCTTTCTTGATGGTGTCCAAGCACTAGTGAAACTCTGGGATAAGTACATTCATGTAGCAGGGGGGTATATAGAGAAATAAAGGGAGGTTTTACTTCCATAACTGTATTCTGTTATTCTGTGCAATCAAAAGTCCCAGTCTGGCTTAAACACCTTATCCTATGTTTATTGGTGCCTATCAATCAACCATTGTAAATCTTTGTAAATCAATAAGGCCATCACAATAGGAGATCTAAGACCACTAGTATGAAATCACAACCAAAAAATATTTCACAATGAGTGTTTTTTGGCTGCAATATCAAAATCGTACAGTGTAAAGCCTGCTGCAGTTTTGTTTCTGGATGCTGATCAACAGTCCATATTCGTTGCTTTGCTAATTTGCACTCAGCCATATAATATAATTAGTCATTATTGAACTTGGAAGGCAAAGCATCATGCCCATGTCTCAAACCAGTCTCCTTAGCAGCACATTTGTTAACTTCTCATAGCTTCACATCTTTCACTTTTGTTCTTCCCATAACTTTTAGCAACCTACCCTTGTTATTCTTTGTTGTTTTATGTCTAACAGGATGTTCATCCTAACCTTTGCACTAAAGATTTTTTCACCACAACCATTTCTTCACTTTACAGTCTAGCACTCTATATGGATAAATATCTTGGATATAGTACACAGCCATTGTTGTTTCTCTCACCTCATCTCTTTTTCTCCTAGACACTTTGCTTTACCTGATGAAAACAAAGAACTATAGAAGCACACGATTCACACCTCTGTGGTATTTCAGTGCAGTAGCTCTTAATTAAACTAAACCTTGAGTTAATGAAATGAAAATGCACACATTATGTACTGCCACATATAGCCCTCCTACCAAGAGAACATGTCACATAGACACTGATTTATTTTCATTCCATTTTTCTCTTTATCTCTTGAAATACACTGGGTGGACATTCATGCCATGCCATGGATATTGCAATGTGTGAATGCCCAGCTACATGATGTTTTTTTCTACCAAGTATCCAATATGATTGAATAATGCTGACATTTCAACATTTTTATTTAACCATGTTTTGTTTCATCGTTGTACCTTACATTTAGCTTGGAGCCATAAACAGATGAGACATCTGTAGTAAATTTGATGTAAGGAGAGGAAACACACCCTTCTCCAAACAATCATCTTTAATTTTCTCATTACTTCACTAACTAAACCAGTAAGTGAACAATCCACATCAGCAGAAATGCTGCATAAGCAATGATGGTTCATGTTTAGAAAATTTCCATTGCAGAACTTCAGGCTTTTTTTTTTTTTTTCCAAATATCAATCAATTCAACCAAAGTGTGTTTTATTGAGATTGCTGATAGTCTTTTTGGAAAGATTTACTTTTCTTGTTTTTTTTTTTCTCTACCTAAATCCTGATTATTCCATATAAAGACAATTAGGCAGAATACATTTTAAATAATTCTTTTGATTGTGTAAAGCTGCTTTATGACAATGACAATTGTTAAAAGCACTATACAAATAAAATTGAATTGATTTAAATTGAATTGAATAGAATTGAATACAAGCATCTATAGCTATTGTTGGGACATAACTCATTACCTCAGTTATCACAAGCTAGATAGCTTAGCAACCTGCTTAGATTGACCTCCATCATCTGTAACCTACTGTATATGTCAGTCCATGTTAACTCTTAAATTTCTTGTGGCAAATTAAACTACAATGATTCCAGTTAGATAGTTACCCAAAGTAATACTTGGCAGACAAATAACAGTTTGACACCTACAATACAGTTATCACTGAAATCGGCCTCACTGCTAATTGCTTTTGGCAATTAATTATGTTTCAGTGAAATAGATACAGTGGACACTGGCCTAATTATGCATAATTGTATGGCTTAATATAATTTTTAACTGATGAGTTATTTATATTA